>CM033278.1:16578391-16860891 GCA_019343175.1 Oedothorax gibbosus
AATATGATGAGTTAATATAATGGTATTGAGAGAATTGTTATGAAATAGAATGTATAAAAGGGGAACTCAATTGAAATATTTACTAAATTTTTTTTTATCATACCATAACTAAATATTTTTCCCTTCTTTACACATAAAACATTCAATTAAACTGGAGAACGATTAAATAGGCAGCATAAATCAAAAACATGACCTTATGAATCAAGCAATGTTCCAAAATGATTGCAGGAATACAACCAGAATGAATTCTAATTTTTTTTTCCCTCACAATAAAAATTCAACAATTTGCCACTAAAAGGCATTTTTTGGCAAGATATTTGTTTGGTTTGACATCGTTTTAGGGATAAGTGAGCAGGTGTGAACATGATTTGGGTTGAGTTAGAAAACGTTGTTTTCAAACTGCCATAGGCAACAGTTTCTATCATTTTGAACAATGGTCATTGAAGAATGAAGATTCTGTAAATCAGGCTAGCAATATTATAAAAAAGGCAAAATGTTGTCATTACCAGAAAAACCTATAAATATTCAGAATGGAGGCTGGGGACCCCAGTCAGTTAAGGTGTTAGCCTTGCATGAGAAAGGTCCCAGATTTGGGTCTGGACATTGCCAAAAATAACTGCCCACTTACAAAGAGTCTGTGCAGTCAAAGAGCACAACGAATAATAACCCTGAATACAAAGTTGCCCTGTTGCCCAAAGTTTTGTTGCATGCCCGCTCTGGTCATCACTTGACCGGGACTATTAAAGTTCTTTTGGTTGTAACCTCATGGATGTTGCCTGCATCAAATGACGATTTTATTTCTAACTTCTGTAATTACTGTATTGCTCGATTTGCATAACCTTCACTGACTATGGCTTAAAATCATAAAGGCTGTTTCCAATGGTAGTTTCTGTTTGTTTGATGATTCTCTAGCTTAACCAAACCCGACGTGTTCACACCTGCTCAACTATCTCTCAAGTCAAAATCCTAATCCAAACAAATACCTTGTCAAATAGATCTAGCGGCAAATTTTCAAATTAGTTTTTATATATATCGGAAGACATTCTTATTATATTCTCGCAAACCACAATCATTTTGGAGCATTGCTTGATTTTTTAAATTGTTGGTGTAGTGTAATTTTAAATCATGATCAAGTGATATATAATAGTAGTCTTGGGGAAAAGATATATTCTTCACTATTGAGTCGTAGAAACAGCTATTATTGCTATAAAACTACAATTTAATAAAGATTCAAAAAGAAATGTAAAAAGAAAAAATACTTATAATTCAGTAACATCTAAGCTTGTGAAATAGACTACTGCTTTTGCATGCAACAAAATATTCAGTTTTAGTTTATATTAAAAGTTATTGAATTTGAATGTAAACTAAAGTAAAAACCAATTAACAGACTTAGTAATTTCAATAAAGGAAAAAAAATATTCATAAAGACTTCAAAATTCAGATTATATGGGCTAACCTCAACAATTAGAGTATATGTGGCAACGTGCAGTGCACGGAAAAAGGGAAATATCGGACACACATTTTTTAGAATTTATTTTTTAATGATTAAAGCAAATCTTTAATCAATAGGTAGAGTAGTTGGCATACAGCCGATCCTTTTATTTTTTATAATGTAATTAACGCAATAAAAAATAAACTTTCGACTGTTTCTGATAAACTAGCTTTTTGAGGATACATCACTTTTCCAAGCACAGTGTTATGTAAGCTCTTATAAATTGTTAATTATTATGGTTTAAAACAATACAGGAATTTTGGAATCATTAAACTTAGGCTTTACAACCCTAAAAATTGAAGTAAAACTTACATTGTCTCTCTTTTTTGTGCTTTTCAGCCCAAACAGCCTTATTTTCAGGTGTGTTCACTGAAAAAGTAAAAATCAAAATTATTACAATGTAAAAGTGGTAAGTAAATAGGTAAATGTACAATAACTTTTTGGTACTTTAGTTAGAGTCAATTGAACTTCATGCACCAAGGTTATAATACAGTGCCTAATTCAGGCGACGTTTTATCCTCTTGGAGGTTTTCAAAACACAAGCTTAATACAAAATTGAGCTTTGACTAAAATCGTTTACACCATCACTTTGACAGCCAACAGTTATATGAAATACTGGTTAATTGAACCAAAACTTATATGTTGTTGTTACTAATCCCAGGTGGTATAGCTCAGCTACACCACTTCCATGAAACCAAAAATCTACTGGAAAAAGTCCTGGAACAAATTCGGGTCGCTTAGGTTAGAATCTCGGAAATCGAGAAATTCAAGTATTTAAGGATATATGCTCAGGAGAGGCCTGGTCGGCCCTGCACCAATGACACTCCGAGAACTGTTTCTCTCCCTGTTGGAAAGCGAGAGATTCAATAAAGAAGGGTGGAAGAGCTGTCTGCCGTTTCCTCGGGATATAGAATTGGTGACACCATCAAGGTCTTCTCCTAAAATCCCAAGAATGGTTAGGTGGAACTCGCCAAAGTGCATTCAACTCTAGCTTTTTTTTTATGGTGAAGATATCCGAGAATGTGTTGTTACAATGTAGGGTCTCCACAGAGGCAGTCTTGACCAGGTTATCAGCTCTCTCATTACCGACATGAGAGGGGACCCGTACAATGTATATTGGTGCCTTTTATTTTAAAATATATTTTTAGGAAAGGAACATTTAATTTTATCGAAATTATCATACTAAAAATAACCATTTAAAAAAGTGTAAGATAGTTAGAATAATTAATTTTACGATAGAAATGTAAGTTTTAGAAATGGATATTTATATTTTTAAAAAATTCGAGAATTAAGGTACACCACTCACCTTTGCGATGGATAAAGAGAAAGAATGGAAATGTGACAACCATTGCACCAGCAACAAATCTGGGCAGCCAGAAGTTATCCCAATGCCACTTGTAAGGAAACTGGGCAAGCTTAGCAGAGAAGGTGTACGGATACTTCATGGGTTTCCTTTCCATTTCCATATTTCACTCTAAAAACACAATATTTAGTTACATTGAATCTAATAAATAGATGATTATCAATTCTACTAACAAAAAGCTTAAAAATCAAATCAGCAAGGTTGTTTCAAGAAATTTATTTCAGGGGTGTGACATGAAATTTTTAAAAAAAAATTTCACAGGATATTACATAAGCAGTGAAGGCGTATTTTTAGAAACAACATCTTATATATTATTAATTATTACAACACATATTTTTAGATACTCTTTTCCAAACTCTTTCTGGCTACACCCACGGAAGTCACTGTTAATATTGTAGATACTGCATATAGGGCAACACCAGCTCAATAAATATTACTGTGATTGAGGTATTGAACCAGTTGTCAATATTGGGTGATTAACCATTATCAAGAATAAAAGTTCCTGCAATTTTTAAATACCCATGAATGGGCAGGTTCTTGAATTCATAAATTTCAGGTCTTGAGTAGATACAGAAGTACTAAATGAATATAAATTCTTTCTAGAATCTTGATTGGAAATCAATGTCACGTGGGAACAGAGCACTAATGAAAGGATAAGGTTGAATTATCGTCGTACTAGAGCTACACAAGGGCAGGGCCGTAACTTCAACTTTTTATTGGGGGGGAGATGACGTTTTGGCGCCCTCTTAAATTAGTTTTGAAGCCTCATCAATTATTTATATTTTTAATTAGTATTGTAGTCTAATTATTAATCTCTAATTACATTAATTAATAATTGTGAAACAATTAAATTGCTTATTAAGTAATTATTAATTTGTAATTAAATTAATTACCTTCAATTTATTTAAACTTAATTTAAAACTAAATTTTAAAAAGTAAACATTACTTTAGTTTTTAAAATAAATTAAAACTTGCGTATCAATACGTTAATGATATCGTTATGACATAATATAATTAATAATATACGTTATGATATTACGTATCAATACGTTTTGGAAATCTAACACTGTGTATTTAAAAAGATGTTAATTAACAAATATAAGCCTAATTAGTCACTAAAAATAACATTACAAAATGATAATTATAAACAAACGGATAGAATAATTAATAATATAAGATATGACAAACCATCACTTACATCTTATGTCTTAAAGACTTTCGTAATTGAAGGCACGAAATTCTGTTTTGCAAAATTAAGTCATTTTGATTATTTAATTTAAATAAAATAACCAACATTTATTTTTGAATCAAAATATCACGTATGTGACACAAAAAAAGAAAAATGAAATTTCATATATAGGGATTTTCAGCATCAATTGCAAGAAAGAATTACTGTAGAGTAGAGTGTGTTTATTTTCTTAGACCCCACGCACTGTGTCTTCAAGCGGACTGGCTTCTGCTACACGTGGGATGGATTGGAATGTCGTCAATAGCGCGCGAAATCAAGGGGTAGTTAAGAGATTGAGGGGTCCATCCCCGGCCTTGGTCCATCCTAGGGTGTGCAAATTTTTACACTTAAAAGTGTCAGTAGGTGGGTTAGGGATGAGGGTTTTTGGCAACCTTCTCCCGCCACTGCAGTTAGCAAATTCTTTTATTTTTATTATAATCAAATGCAATAGAAAAACAATTAATTCAATCGGGTTTTTTTATTTTAAACTAGCGTTTGCTTTGCTTCACTTTTCCGCACACAGTGCAATAGATACTACATAAAAAAAACTTATTGAAGAAAAAGTACGTTAATCAAAATATATTAATTTCAAGAACAAATAGTTTCGGAAGTTAAGCAAATTAAATTGACCGAGAGTGTGTTCAAATCCTGTAGTCATTTTAAAATTTATCATCTGAAAGTTTTGTTTCAAAAGAAAACTTTTTTTTAAAAAAATTCCAAGAGTGATGACGTTTTCTTTTACATTTGCAATATATTACGACCTTTCTTTGAAAACTTGTTAGACCTAAACGCTAAAGCAACTCATAAGAACAAATTAAATAAAGCGCCACGTGGATATATCCATTTAGTATTCTATTTTCGCTTATTATCTTTTTTCTTCCTATATATATTAGAAAGGGTTATAGAAGTAAATTTAAATTTTTGTTTTCATACTCTTTTGATGAGAAGGTAATAATTTTGAAAGGGGTTTGGTCTAAAAATTGGAGGGAAATTTTCCGAAATTATTGAGGGAAATTTTCAGAGGGCGCCATTTTGGGCCTATGGTTAGAGGGCGCCCTTTGAAATCCATTTAATTGGGCGAATCTTCATTTTGGGCGCCTAAGATAAAATATAAAATAACCACTTTTTTTACTTGTTTTTCTTAAATAATTGTTAAAAAAAATATTTAAAAACATTAAAGAATAAAGAGGACACCAATTGGGGGGAGCCTCCCTATAAGTTACGGCCCTGCACAAGGGCTATCAGAGACGGCCGTCGTAATTTAGAACCACATTCATCTGATTAGCCGATACCTGAGTAAGCAACCAACACAACTTTTAAAGATGGTATCGTATGCAGCATCAGGAATTTGGAGCATATTTAACAGCTACTCCCTCTACATGGGGAATTATTTGTCGAACTTTTTAACTGCACATGCCGCTTATAGGTTGCCATTTAATTTGGCAATGCTCCCCAGCCATTGCATTGATCAAAGAAAAAGCAGGATGAAAGCTGGAAGGAGCTAAAACAACTGAAGAAAAAATAATATTGTCGAGAAATTGTCAACAGTTAAAATAACCTTTTTCATGTATAAACAATTTAAAATCTGTCAATAATTTAGTTCAAGTAATAAGAAAAACCTGTAGACAAATTGAGTTGTCACTATGACCAGAAAAAAGTCCCCCGTTCAATTTTAGTTCATTCACCAACCTTACTCAAAACAACATATTCAAAAGGAATTAAGGCATACAGCAATATTTAAAAGAAGATAAATTCTTTCAAAATTTAATAAATCAAGATACTTGGTTCAATTAGCATCCCTTATACATTGGCTAAGATTCTTGGAATTTTAAACCCTGGTTAAGGTAAGGGAGAATGATGACACCGGATCAGATTTACGGTACGGTCCCCCTTGGCGTTTCGGATGGCGATATTTTTTACCGCTGACTTTGATGGATAATTTATGACCCCCTGAGTTGAACATTTTTAAATCGCATACACTTTGCCGATTTGAAGTTCGCCAAGGACATACAGTAATTCACATACAACTCGCCGGACTTATACAGATATCCTATGTTTTCTCATAAACCTGACAAGTTCGTCACACAATACGACTTTTGACAGCGATTTTGGCTGAAAATGTTCCAAGGGACATAAAGTAAAACCTAATCGGGCCTGAATCCTAACGGTTCGACCTGTCTTGAAGGTTTAAGTTAACAAATCTTTTGAAGACGCATGCAAATTGTAATGATAAGTAAAACAACTTAATCCATCCAAGTACCTTTTATTGCATTTATATGCTAACTACAATATAGTGCCTGAAAATTTTAGTGGTATTTCAAAAATTTATGTGATCAGCCTATCGAGTCTAGGGTAATTTGGGTTATATAAAACATGTTGCTAGTTTATTTTTAATTATCATTCTTTAACACTGTAATAATTAAGTTAAAAGGACAGTAGTAGGTAGGTAAATAAGGCATAATGCAATATCTCTTAGTCAAGTACTATTTCATTATATTTTTTTTTATACTTACCTAAGTAGATTGTTAGGCGTCGTAATGATAAATTTAAACTACTTGTTTTAAAACTTAAAATTAGTCAAAAGATTTACTTCAAATGACAGAATGAAGAAAAATCCTTTTCTTTAACTAAGCTTATAAACATTTTATAGTATACAATATATCAAAATAAGTATTTATTTTACTAATCTTATAATACATAGAATATATATATATTTTAATTAAATATATATATAATTAAATATATATATAATTAAATATATATATATATATATAATATATATATATATATATATATATATAATATATATATAATATTAATATATATTAATTAAATATTAATTAATTATATTATAATAAATAAATAATTATATATATAATAATTAATATAATATAATTAAAATATATATATATATATATATATTATATATATATATATAATATATATATATATATTAATTAAATATATATAATTAAATAAATATATATATTTTAATTTACTTGGTAAGGGCAAGCAAAGGTTAAAGGAAGGTAAAAGGGATTTTAATCATAAACCCAATTTAAAAATATTATTATTTGAAGCTAATGAAACAAAAAACAATCATTGACTTTATTAAATTATACATACGTTTTATTAAAATGCTACTTTTAATAAATTCAGATTTTAATTTAGTGAACTACAAGAGCCGTGCCAGCAAGCACAAAGAAAACAAACACTATAAACCTTATTATAGAGAAACAATAAATCAGTTGAAGAATTGTCTTTTGTAGTTTAAACTTTTACCGGTAGGAACTATGGGTTGGTTCATCGAACATAGCTTCTTGTGTCAGAAAAAACAAACAAAACGTTTTGTAGCTCTAGTTCAAAAGTGTTTAACCAAATTTATTAGCCAAAATTTTAAAATCATGTTTGAATATATATTTTAAGATTATTTATTAATAATTCATTAACTTTTTTAACTAAATAAGATAAGAAGTATTTTTTAAATGACCGTTTCAGCACCAACAGTATGGACTTTTTAAAGTTGTGTTATTTTATTTGAGTAGAATTTAATTAATGTTTAAAAAGATATAAAGATCTATGATGCTTGGAATCATAAGAAAGTATAGTGTAGTGTTCATCCACAAGAAAGAATATATTCTGTTTTACTATTTAAATTTAACTCAAGGCCATAAGTGAAATTTTTTTTTATTGTATTACAAAATCTTTCAACGCTTCTATAAGTAGATATTCAACATTCGATAAAAAAAAATTATTATTTTAGATTTATTTTAATACTATAATACAACATATTTAATCGCGAGGAACTTGATTTGTGCTTTGGTATTGCGTTTGTGACGCATTTCTGCAATATCTGGCGATCAACGACATAAATGAAGTGGACTGACTATCTAATAGTAAAAAGGAAGTTTAGGGAGGGGACCATGATTACTAAGCGATTTGGCGAGCAAATTTGCTAAATTTGGCAAGTTGTTGCTTCTATTTGATTAAAATTAAACAATTTAAACTAAAAATATTTTTTAAATATTTTTCTGTGATTTGTATGTTCGATATTCATTACTTTTTTTAAAAAAATTAATTAGTAAGAACATCAAAAGCCTAAACCGTGCATAAAATTATCGAATTTTTCTCTTTTCAGGAGAAAGCCTGCCAACTCGTTAAGAAAACCCATGTGACTTGCGAAATGATTTTCGGCATTTCTTAGGTTTGCTAATGCGCAGTCTATTGATTCTTGTCTGAAGTCTTTGCTAGCAATTCGCGTCCGCCATTGTAATCGCAGATTTTTAATGGTGCCACTTTTATTTAATGGAAAGTTTCTTGAGAATGTTCTGTTGCCCTTCGGTAAGTTAGAATCTTTTTCATATTTATGTTTTCGATCGTTTTGGTATAGTTTTAGTGACAAGAATTGAAAATGGATTAGAAAAATGAGATTTTGTATAAAAATCTAAAGAATTGTTGAAATAACCAACGTACAGTTTAGTAATAGGCTTATTATAGAGGTGTTCACAAGTTTTAATAACCTAAAGTTTGCTTTATAATGATGCGGCATTCTCAAAATGCATTCGTTTTGATGAATTTTTCACTTATCGTATCCGTATGGATATTTTAAGGTTTGTGCAATAGCTAGTAAATAAATTTGTTCTTTTATTCAAAGCTGAATTCATTGCACTGGTATGACGAGTTTCATATTTTCTGAAATCAAGAATATTTTTTATTTATTTAAACTTGCTCGTCATTTTAAGTGCCACCGTAAAGATAATTTCCACTTTTTCACAGTGATTTCCTATTTAATATACAAATTGTTAAACTTTAGTAAACACAAAGTCGTTACCACCGGTACTATATTGTAACTATTTTAACGATCTCTTATACAGACTTCCAAAAGCTGTTCACATATTGTGGGACGTTTAATTCAATCAACCTATTGTGTAAACTATGTTTTCTCAAGTTTTTATTTTAAATATTCAACAGTATTTTGAAATCCTTTTTTTCTAAAGTTAACCCTTTTTCTCGTCATAGAAGTGTTACCAAATGATCAATTAGATTGTTGTGTGGGTTAATCTAATATAACAATCCAAGTGGCTGTATACTTATTTCTTTCTGGAGTTTAGTTACATATAAATTGTACTAGCCGGTAAAATCCTAGTCGCTGGTGGCAAATTAAAAATTTTGGTGAGTTTTTTGGAGTGCAATAAATAACTTTTCCTGACAACCCTTATACGAAAACAACCATCCCCGAAAGGGATGTTAAACTAAGGTTGCACGGAGACAGAAGCTGATTAAGACCAGATTTAGGGTTACCAAAAAAATTTCAAGCAAAGACACTGTTCGTAAAATGCAATTTTCGAAATGTCATCGTGCCAACGATTAGGATTTTACCTCTTACCCTTTATGGGTTCTTAACTTATTTGCAGTAAATTTTATTTGGCACTTTACAGTTTTTTAATCATTTCTTTTATTTCCTGTACTTGCACATCAGTTAAACAACTAATAAATTAACAGCGTAGTTAAAATAGCTTGCATACATTCAAGGTTTTCATGGTTTTTTTTTATTTGCTTCTAGTTGTTACAATTATCTTTACATTGATACAATTATCTTTACTCTGAAAGTTGGGTTACAGCTGCTAAACTTTGGGTCTCCTTACCAAATTTCTGTTGGTATATTTCTGAATCTTCTGTTTTCGACTTACCCATGTATGAAGTGTTCCGAACTACAACATGAATTTCTGAAAATCGTTTTTTTAAACTATTTAAATAATTATTTACTGATGCCGAACATTCAGTAAAAGGAATTTTGTTCGACGTCATGAGTTAATAAAAGAAAAAAAAAGTTCAAACAGAAATTGTTGTTGTAGCTCATAACACTTCAATTGATTAAAAATATTTTTACTAAGTAATAGTTAAGTGACACTGTAAAATTGCCCTTTTTTAGTATATCTGCTACAAATTTGTAAAAATATAACAATACACATACATTTAATTAAGTGCAACGACCACACTCTATATAAAAAGTTAGTATCAAGAAAATAATTCCACCTAAAAAGTAAGTCAAGTGTACATGAAAGTTCCTGTTGTGTATTTACACCTATTTGTTCCTGTTGTACATATTATTTCACTGCTATAACTGAGGGATGAGATTCTGTTGGTTTTTTTACTTTTCTTTGGGGAAAAACAAAAAAATTACAAATGTAGAACTAAATATGATTTTAAAATTACATTGTTATTTCTTTGCTCTCTTCATTGATACCTTTACCATATAGGCTGGATTCAGCAAATGGGCCAGAAAATTAAGTATTGTAATAGTATTATGAAATCGACACTGTATCACATTAAAATAATGTGGAAGATCTTTCACTTTTAATCATCTTAACCATTTCTCATGTGCATCAAATATGGTAGCATCTCTTTAAAGTATCTACAGCTTGGGAAATAGGCATAATAAGTTGACTTTGTACTACTTGTTTTACTACCTTGTATATGGTTACTCTGAAAATGATTTTAACAGGTTGAGTTTTCCCCGTCCAAAACTAATATTTCTCATCCCAGTGGGAGAAACTGGTAAATACTTCTTTCTGAAATATACCTTGTCTGGGAAATTCCTTTTAATATTTTTAAAAATTATGAAAGTAAGCATAAGTTTCTTTTTTTGTTTACATCCGAATATTTGTATTCTGGCTCTCAATTGCAATTGTGCCAACCTGGTTAAGCTCACCCGTTTTGTTCCCCCATCAACCCCACTATAGTCGTTTGATTTTATTTCTAAATTTAGTGGACAGTTAGTTTTTTCCCAGGCGGAAAAAACACAATTTTTTCCAAGACGGTAAATCCCGGTTTTTACCATAGTATATACCAGGTGCGGTAAAAAGCATGCCAACCCTGGATTTTAACTACATTATCAATATGTTTTTAGTTAAAACATAAAACCAGCAGTTGCTGTTAAAAACATAAAATCTGCAGAAGTACTTCCAATTTTTTACCACATTTGGATGGTTAAAAACACACTTAACCAGTGTCCAGGTCAAAATTAGTTTTGACCAATCAAAAATACAACCCTGCTTGTCGGTTACTTTATTCCACTCTTAAAATTCTGCCGTAGATGGCATAATTATTGTACTAAACTTAATTTTTCTGACTTTAACGTTTTTTTTTATTCCACTAGGTGAACTAAACCTCAAAGTATAAGACTCCTCAATCATGGAAATTTCAGGTTTGTCGTACGAGATGCAGCAGGAGAGGCCACATGGTTGCGAAATCTGTGGAAAGAGGTTCAAAAAAGGCAACCAGCTGCGTCAACATCTGATAATCCACAAACCTCCTGATGCCCGTCCTTACAGCTGCTACATTTGCGAGAGAACATTCAATCGATCTCACCACCTGAAATTGCATGTTATTGCTCACACCAAACAAAGTCCTTACCGCTGTGAAATTTGCGGAAGAGGCTGCAACCAGATGAGCAACTTGCGACGTCATCTGCAGACCCACGAATCTGAACGCAACCATGCCTGCGAGTTCTGCGGCAAGACCTACGTTGAAGAAGCCACCCTTGCAAAGCATCTCCTGAAGCACACCCAGAAGAGCGTTTACCAATGCGACTCATGCGACAAGACTTTCTACAAGGTTGGCAACCTGGAGAAGCACTCGGCCATCCACAATACGGACAGGCCGTACCTGTGCAACATCTGCAACAAGGGGTTTGTCCGGGAGAGCAGCCTGAAGCAGCATTTGGTGACGCACACCGAAGAGGACCCCCACAGCTGTGATGTGTGCGGGCGTCGCTTCAGGCGATTGGGGAACTTTGAGAACCATCTCATCACCCACACCGGGTACACACCCCACATATGTGATATCTGTGGCAAAAAGTTCCTTCAGATCGGTAGCTACCGACGACATCTGCGCACCCACGACGAGGGTTTCAAGGAGGCCACGAGAATAAACTTGGGAGATCGAAGTGTTGCAGACATGTCATATATTCTTCAGGATGACGTGGAAGACGGTCCTTTCGAAGATGATGATGAAGGATCTAACATGATGTCTCCTGAGGTGTCCATCAGGGAGTTTGATGGAGAGAATATGATCCTGAACACCATGGAAGGAGAGACTCTGATGATAGGGGAACCCGATGGACAGGGGAATGTCACAGTCATTGGTTCTGCTTGTTCTATGGAAGATATTCAAAATTTGGGGCATGACGGAAAGGAGTACTATTTAATCGAAGTTAAGGACTGTGTTTCTGATACTGGAGAAGTAGAGGCTAAGGTTTTTGAGTGATATTAAGTTTAAAGCAGATTGCATTTGTATAAAGTTTTTTGTTCTGATGGAATAAAGCATAGTTAAAGTGTCAACTCTAGTTTACTTTCTGATAGTTAAGTAAATTTCACATTTCATCTATCAGGTTCACAATTTCTTAATGAATATAACATACATTATTTTGGGGAAAACATTGTTAAATTTGTCATATGACGGCTGAGAATATGTTTTAAGCCTATGGTTAACATCTCATTATCTGCTGCCCATAAGTAATTTGTCCAATTTATTTTTATGAAAGTGACCTTACAGCTATACAATTTGTAGGAAAATGTATATTTTAAGTACAAAGACTTCTGTTCAATTGTATACTTAACTTTTATTATTCAGCAATATTTACAGATATTTATTTTATGTACAAATAGTTGGAAGGTTTCTTTAACTTATTTTACAGGTAGATTTTTCGCAAGTCGGAGGGAAATACAATCATATTGCATTGTGGACAAAGTTTCTTTACTCCCTGTAATACATAAAGAAATCAAAAACAAGTTATTTTATTGCCTGTAATAATGCATTCTGCAAGTAAAATTAGTACTATATTTCGTTGAATACTGTCAATTTTAAACTTTATTTATTGCTTTTTTTTTTAAATGAGTAAAACATTTATGTTAGAAAAAATGGGATACCATAATATAAATGATTTTAGTAAGATAGATTAGATTTAAGTAACCCATTTCTCCAACTGTAAAATATATTTTCATTGTTATTTATAAAGATTCAGTTAATGCAACATTAAGACCTAAATTATAGCTGTTAAAGAAAACAATCCATGCTAAATTAATAAAATTTACAAACAGTTCTTTGGAATGTAATTTTACTGTAATAAAATTTCAAATCCAAAGATAGTTAAAAAGTTGACTGGCAATAGCCTATGTGTTGTTCAAAAATACATTGTTAATTCAATTAAGTAAACTGTTTGATTTAATTAAATAAGTCATTTAACAAGGAATTTTTAAAATTAAGGTTGGACAGTTCAGCAAATTAATTTGGCAGCAAAATCCAACATAAATATAATCAAGCAAAAATAGCTAATTTTATCCATTTTCGTAATTAATTCTGTTTGAATTTTTTCAAAAAGTCCTTTTTGCTTTAGAATGTTTCTTACCTAGCGAATTTATTTTAGAAGCTTGGGTGTTTCAATGAACCTCAAATGCTTTTCATTTGACAGCTTAGGTCCAATAAACAGCCAAAAGCAAAACTAGCTAATTTCATCCACATTTGTTATTAAATATTTTTTAAATTTTTCTCTAAAAAGGACTTTTTTTAAAGAAATTTAATACCTAAGGAGGGGTTTATGGTTTATCTTTATTTAAAGCAAAGAACATATTTTGGCCGATCATTTGAATCATGTAAAAAATGGATTATTTTTGATTTTTCGTGATTTAATTTAACCAAGCATTTGAAACAACCTGTGATTTAAAAAAAAAAGTTATTTATGTATTTTTTTCTTATTTTAACTTAAAGCACACTCGAATATTCAACTGTTCAAACATTTCATGAACAGCAAAAGAAATTGTGGAAGGAAGGAATACCATGTGGGCAAAATGGCAAAGTGATTAAAATCTCTAACACTTACCATTGTCATGAGCCAACATTCTTCACAGTGAACATGCCAACAAGTTGTAGACACCACTGGTTTTGTATACGGTTCCTAGAAAACAAAAATTAAGTAAGAGGAGAGAATTTTAATTCTGTTAAAAAAAATTAAAGCTGAAAAGATTTTGGAAACAAAAATAATTTTAGTTATTAGGCCTTCCATATGATGAGGATGGAATAAATTTTTAATATTTATAGCTATATACCAGTGGTTCCCAACAGGTGGTCCGCGGACCACCAAGGGTCCTCAAGCTATGCCAGAGGGGTCCGCAAGATGCTATTAGAATATAAAATGTATTAAATATATTTCGTATGATAAAAGTTTTTTTTGGTTTTGGCCGCTTCCTGCTAGCATGAGCAGAGTCTAGCGCAAAACTAGAATTAGATAGAGGCAATAGTTCTGCTGTATGCCGCCTTACGAGGTGGCTCAGCTTGTTGCTAAATGTGGGAAAACCACACAATTGCTAAGGAACTTATACTGCCATAAGCAATAATACTTTGCAAGAGAATGTTTGGTGATGCAGCTGCTAATGTAATAGAAACTATCCCGCTCTCAAATAATACTGTTCAAAGACTGATTACTGATATGGGAGTTAACATTGAAGAAACATTGATGGCTAGACTTAGCATAAGTGGCATGTACGCAATTGGATGAAAGCACAGACATATCAAAAAGATGTCCTGAACCTTTGCAAAAGATACTTAACGAAGTAGTTCAAATCATCAACAACATTAAAACTCGACCTCTGCAATCCAGATTATTTTCTTTGTTCTGTAAACAGATCGGCTGTGAGCATGAGTAACGGAAGTAAGATGGCTTTCTCGAGGTAGGATCTTGTCAAGATTTTTTTAACTTAGAGACGAGGTTCGTCTCTTCTTTCTTGACACAAAGTACGCGGATTTTCTCACCAATTTTTCTTGGCTTTACTCAGTTTGCGTATTTAGCTGATGTGTTTGAACACTTGAATGTGTTAAACTTCAGTTTACAAGGAAAAAATATAGACATGTTCAAAGTTGAGCATAAGATTAGTGCTATGGTCAAAAATATGCTGAAAACACAGTGATTTTTCTAGCTTAACAATTTGAACATCAGAGATTTCTAAACAAGATCACTTAGTGAATAACTCTTAAGTTTTTCCTGACCTGAGACAGCAGATTCAATTAGCTTGAGTCCAAATGAATTCTCAAAGAGAGCAAACATTGTAACTTACTTGGTACTAAACATCATTATACAATTTCACAACGCAATACGAAACTGTAAAATAAAATTGTTTGCACCATAATCGTGTGTGAAGACATCTTTCATCATGTGTTCATCAAAATTGAAGGCTAATGCGGTCTTTAACGTAAAGTTATTGGAACTATAAATTCGAAAAATTGCTAAAACAGTACATCTCATAAGAACTGAAAATTAAATAACTGATACTGATGGAGTACTCTGTTGTACTGAAATAGTATAAATATAAGAAGATTATTAATTTGCTACACTTTTTAATTTTGATTAGAATTATGGGGGTCTTGTCACAGGGGTCCTTGAGAAAATTTTGTTGGGAACCAGTGCTATATACTATTTGACACAACAACTGGGTTTTAATGTATTTAAGTAAAACCTATTATATAATATATACCAATGTTTAAATATAATTTTTTTAGATATTTCGGCTTTTTATAAAGTTGGTGGACTATTCGTAATGCCTTGGTCATAATAATGTTTGGTAATATTTAATTTAGGAATAATATAATTATAAATTACTCCCACAACACAAGCAATACCTAAAAAAAAGTCGAGTTAAATATGTTTTAAGTTTTGAACAACTTATTCTTAAGTTAAAAAATCTCGTTTCAACGAAATTCAAGGGACCAAAAAAAAATAATTTGTAATGTTTATTAAAGAAGTATTGGCTTTAAAAATCTTTTTTATTAAATCAAAAAAATATTTAAATTTATGGGATGTAAAATATCTTAATTATTTGCAAACGATTTTACTAGTATACCTAAGGTTATTTCATATCAAACACAATGCATTAAAACTGTATAAAATTAAGCAAATACTTTGTCACAAAAAAATAACTCACCATACAAATTAAGCATTTAACATTTCGATTTTCATCTTCTAATTCTCTGATTTTTTCTTTCAAAGAAGTCACAGTTTGATCCCCTTCTTCAGCACTAATTATAAAATAATAATGGTAGGAAATGTTATATCGCTTATAAACAAGAACATTCTAATTATAGATATCGAGCAAAACCAAACAACCTAGTACACAAAAAACCTGCAAATAATATTATTAATACATAACAAAAATATATACAAAATTTAACATGTAATTAAACATGCCAGTAAAAGTATCTCTGAAACTAATATTTAAAACTGAAATGGGGAAAAAAAGGAAGAGCATTAAAAAATTTCTGAAAGCTAACATATATTTTTAATTTTAAACTTAATCTTACTTGAAATATTTTTATTTTTTTTATATCATTTATAGTGTATTATATATTTTTAAAATCATTTAAAGTGAGCAATACCCGAAGAAATGTACAGAGATACTTACGTTTCACTTGATTTATTTTCATCCACTTCAACATTGTTTTTGAAATCATCTGAAACAAAAGTTCACGGTTTAAATATGCACATCAAGTTATTTTAAATAACTATAAAAAATAATTGTAACATATTTTAAAATTAACATCTAAAGCTACACTTTCATGCAATTTTGGGACAATAAATTATAGAATCATTTATCGTTACAAATAGTTTGTATAAATTATACTGTTATTTGGATAATTGCAATAATATTGTATGGAAATAATGAATGTGAAAAAAATATTATGCCTTAAAATAAGTTACGATTTTTCAAACTGCTTTTTATTAAGTTGTACATGTAAAACTTTGTCTCATAAATTTTTTTTTAAGTAACACACAAATGAATATTTATTAAATATAAAATGAAAACTTACATCATGTGTACTTTACAACATAAACTTCACAATAAAGATTTTAAAAAAAATATGTGTAATTGTAAGCTATGAATCTGTGGCATAGTAGTTCATTGCAAAGTTATTTATTATAATAAACATGTACAATTTTTAATTACCTGTAAGCTGACCAGTTGTTGAATCACTAGAAAAAAGAATCTCTAATAAGTGACAAAGTAATGCAAACAAATAAACAATAAATTTAATGCTAACAACAAACTCAAAAATAAACTGCAAAATATGTTAGGCAGGGTTCCCAACCTTTTGCACCTGCGTACCACGTGACTTTGAAAATAAAAAAATTTTTAATAGACGTAATAACAAAACTAAAATCTAAAACAAAAATAAACTGCAAAATATGTTAGGGCAGGGTTCCAACCTTTTTGCACCTGCGTACCACGTGACTTTTTGAAAATTTTTAAAGTACCACCAAACCAAAATATTTTATTAAACGTATAATATTTACCCGTCTAAATTTTTTCAAAGGCTCTTTGAATTAAATTCTTGAGAAAACTTCATACTTAATGGTTAGATATTTGTTTATTTATAACATGCGGTTAATAAAGAAGAATTGAAAAGATTGAAATGGTATTAATTTACAGTTTTATTTATTATCAATATTTCTAAAATCATACAAAATAAAGTATAGTACAAACTCACCAAAAAATAATGTAATTATAAAATGCACTTTTATAGTCTTTAGTTCGAAACTTGTTGTTTGCCTGTGATTAAAAAATCAACATTAGGAGTAATGGGACTTATTTTTACTCTTCAGTACTCTTCAACACTTATTCTGCTTCGATGTTTATTTTTTATGTACAAGAGTTCAGAAATTCTATTCTCACACAAGCAACTCGTAACAAATGGCATCAAAAAAGAGCAGAGCTTGCCGGAAGATCAAAGGGTGCTAGGTTTTACTTCTGATCCGATTAATGTTAATGTTTAAAATAATGAGTTATATGTTTGCGTGCTCACTGCACATTCTTACACAAGCTATTTATAGCATCATGTTGTTTACATGACTCACGCATACCACCTGAAATTTTACCGCGTACCACTGGTGGTACATGTACCATCGGTTAGGAACCCCTGTGTTAGGTCGTGAACTTGTGTTTTAGTGAAGATTCTTATACATGAGTTACAGGAGCTTACTAATAAAAACAAAAAAGATGATAGTTCCCATTTTTTTATCGATACATAATAGACAAATTAGATAAAAATGGTCAAATCGTAAAACAAAAGTTATATTTCGATTAAAAAGCAGATATGTTCGTAAGCTAATATTCTAATTGATATTCTAATTCTAATAATTTTAGCATGTGTGAGATTTATTAAAACAATTAAATAAACCGTTTATATTTACCTTAAAGATTCTTTTCTATTTGCATCTGTAAAGAATTCAAAACAATCAAAATTAAATTATTTTAAACATTTTATAGCTATGAATAATAGCAAAGGATTTTAAAATATATAACATTTGAAAATCAATATGATAAGCACACAGTAAATATAGTTTTTTTTTGTTTACAAATTTCCTCAACACTAAATAATTGGGAATAGGTCCTTTTAGAGTCTATTCTAACTGTGTCTACTTTGAATTCCGCAGGAAACAAATCAAGATAAGAGAGTTTCAAATAAAACAAGGCAACCAGCAGAAAAACCACATACGTTTACTAAAGCTAGCAACCCCCATATTATGCCACTATATATTGTGAGAATGGAAAGAAATTTTGGCCAACCCCTTCTGAAAACAATAACAGAAGAACAACCAACAACATATGAAATATTTTCTCTGAACTACAAATTTTAAAGCTTACCACAATACAATATACAGGAATTTGGTGGAAAGGGCTCTCAGATTAACATGGAACATTTGTATGCAAATTAACTTGAAGCAAAAGTTTTAATAATTATCTTAATCTATGTTATTCTTAAGATGGTTGAATGGACTCTTTAAGAAGAGAACTCTTACCCACAATATTGCCCCATTTGCGTAGCTCCAATACATGAGGCTGGGCAGATGGATTGCTAAAATAAACAAAATAAAATATTTATTAATATGCAAATCAAATAATGCAACAAAAAATCTGAAAGATAAATTCTAGTCTAATTCCATTAACATAGCAGCTTACCCAAGAACAGCTTTACGTAGTTGATCTGAATCTCCATCTGTAGAGTAAGTAATGACATCAAGTTCGGTATATCAGTAAAAGGTTAAGTAAAAATCTGCAATTTTATTAGAATCCTGTAAGTTTTTGACATTTAACATTTTTTGACATTTAACATTTTTTGACAGTTTTTTCAAATTAACCAAATGTTTAAAAAACTAACTACTAAGGTACATTGTTTTAAAAGCTAATAGACTGATAGACAAGTAAAAAGTGTTATAATTCAACAACTATTGTAAACACCAATAGGAAAAGCTTAGTGACTGAAGGTAATATTCTCAATATATAGCCCACATTCTCAAATATCTGGAAAAAAACAGGGGGTCTAGGGGATTCTCGGGGGCATCACTCTGAATACTACATGGCTCTGTAATAAAGTATTCTAAAAATTTCAGAGATATTTTTAAATATTTGAAAAAAAATACTTGGTACAAAACCCCAGTTTTAAAGGCAAATGAATTGTCATATCTTCTTTTTGTCTTAAAGTCTCCCTGTCTCATTCAGTTAAAGTAAAGCTCTATTGTATTCAACGGAATGCCGTTTAGATATATTTTAAAAAAGAAGACAATTTGTCTTAATGAGCGAAACAAGCATCAAAAGCTACATTAAATACAGAGAAAACAGTGTTCTTTTATTTAATAATAATTCCCTTAGTAAATAATAAATGACAAAAGCATTCCCGATAAAAATTATACAAGGTTTTGTATCAAGATATTTTGATAAAAAAAAATAGCGTTTCAGTACTCATTTGTACCAAAACAAGTAACTAAAAACTAAACTCCTCGGCACAACAGCGTGTTAGTGGGTCAAGGCCTGCTGTGCCTATTTCAGCTTACTTGACCAAGGGCTTTGGGGTGTTATGCATGCCCCAGTTAGGTGTTCAGCCTCACGCGTAACTCTCAATATTTAGTTCCAAGCATGCTTGGTCCTCATTTTATCGACCCACTTAAGGGATGAAAGGATAAATCAGCCTTGTCCAAACCAGGACTCGACTCTCGGACCTGTAGCATGGCAATGCGAAGCACTACCGTTAAGCCACTGGGTCTTGTAAAAGTAACTACAAGTTCCAAATATAGAAATACATAACATATAAGTAGAGGATACTGAGGTTCTCCATAACTCTTAGCATCATCAACATCTACATCCACTTCTTCATTTTCATCACAACAAGCCCGTGTTCTGGCTGGCCTTTCCATTGCTGAAGAATACACAGAAATAGGAATTAAAACAGGTGCCATCTTGTTAGCAGAAAGAAACAATAATTTTTCCCAACAAAAAAAAGCATTCTTATTTCAGCAAAGTAATTTAACATTAAAAAGTTTAATATAGCTTACCCTCAGGCCTATATGTGTTCACAAATTCATATCCTTCTAAGCTCTCTGTATCATCTTCATCATCATCCACAACTACATGTTCATCATACTCATCCTCCTAGAAATTAATATTAATCACTGATTTTTTTTTGTGTTGATTGAAGAAAACCTCATAAAATAAAAAAATTAGAACAAAAATGATTTGTAATCATAGAATGCCTTTTTTAAAAAATCACAGTAATTGCAAATGATTTTTATTGTCTTTTTTAGAGTTATCTAGAGTTGATTAGTCTTTTTGATTGTCTTGGTAGACATTTTAAACTTTACCTTTGCACTTCTAGCTTTTAAGTTTTTAATATTTTAAATAACTTATCATCAAAATAAAATTTTCATTTAAAAGATACAAAACAAAAAAGATACGAAACAAGAAAGAAAGATACGAAACAAGAAAGAAAAAAAACAAGAAAGGAATATTTTTGAGCAGGTTTAGTAATTAGCTGAATCCATGCAAAATTACCTTTCTGTTGTGTAGAGTCATGTGTGTTAAAAAGTGATTATCACATAACAGTAATAAACTTTTAACATTAAATGAAAAAAATTACATAATAGTTGATCTACACTTACTGCAACTAAATAATATAACTTTTTTTATTTAATATGATTTTTTCAACTTTAAAAAGCACTTTTAACTTGTGAATTATCCTACATAAATCTTTAGCTAGATAGAATTAGCCAATTATAAAAAAAATTAATAAACCAGGAAGATTTGTTGTGAGGTTTTCTGTGGGAAAAAATGAACAGATAATATTAATAAAATATCTTACGTTTTGTATGCAGAGAGCTACATGCTTGTCAATATCTTCTTCACAACCTGATATCTTCAGACGACAAATTGGACACTGAATCGCTTGACTAGCTTTGGCTGCATATTTTGCCAGTTTGGCTAGAAAGAGCAATGATTGGAGTTATAATTATACATATTTCTTATTTAATTCATGTAATTTAACAGTTTGAATTTGGCAGAAAAGGAAAATATATGTTATTTTAGACAAAAATGGGCCTTACATCTAAAACATATAAATAATTAAAGGAGGTTTTGAAGATTTGAAATTAATAAGCAAACTTAATAATATTAATCTATTATACCAGGAAACTGTAAAAAAATATAACTGTAATTATTTTTTTTGTTTGTAAAATCGGAGTATTCTATCTGTTGTTTGAAGTCAACTTAGTAAATTGTCAAAAAAGCAATAGTGTTCAACAAAAATTAAAAATATTACTATGACGCCGCTACAATATGAAATCGATTTATCAAAATGATTATCTCTATGTAAAAACTCCTAAAGTAAACGGATTTATGGGGTCTACTCGTTCGTTTATCAAGAAGACGAAGGTTAGACATTTAACATCTCTAAATACGAACCGAATGCCTACCAGTCCATCACCTTAAAGTTTTGTCACGAATTCGTGGATTTAGAGACATGCATTGACCGATTTTCTTGATGAAAAGTGCAGTTTTTCCTATATAAAATCACAAAATAGCGACATATTATTCTTTTTTGCACTTTAGTACAATGCAGAGATACCTCTTCAAAAACGACAAAAAAAAAAGTCGGCCATTTTAACGTAAATTCACTCCACACCATTACGAAAGTTCCTTCTTTATACTGAAGTTTGAAATTTCTTGGAAAAACCGGTTACAATTTAACCGGTCTCTTTAGCTATTTAAACACGCTTGGTTTAACCGAATATTGAAAAATAAGCTTTTGAAAACACCGGTTTTTCCCCTCAAAAACTCTAGCATCAAGGTGGAACGTTTATAATGGTGTGGAGGGAATTACGTTGACGAGACAGACTTTTTTTTGTCGGTTTTGAACAGGTGACTATCTCTGCATTGTACTAAAGTGCAAAAAAGAATAATATGTCGCTATTTTGCGATTTTATATGAGAAAAACTGCACTTTTCCTCAAGAAAATCGGTCAATGCATGTCTCTAAATCCACGAATTCGTGACAAAACTTTAAGGTGTGGACTGGTAGGCATACGGTTCGTAGAGATGTTAAATCATACATTTGAAGCAAATATGATTTGAATAAAGATTTAAAGCGGCTATTTTGTCTATTGGTGTAAAATGTGACCAATATTGTTATTAAATCCGTTTAGTTCACCGGATATCGTGTTTTTTTTAATTTATCATATGATAAAAATACAATTCATCAATAAAATTGCGAAATAGGCCCTTATCTACTTAAAATTAGCATAATCTCGTATTTGTGTCTAAACTTTTGCATCATACAAATTTTTATTTTATGAAAATAATTATTGCTATAGCAAATCCAACAATTATGTTTTAATTATAGCATTTCAAAATATTTTTGAATATGTTTAGGTTTTTTTTTTATAATTCTACTATCACAATTCTAAATTTTACATCTAAATGAAGTCATTGTCTAAACTTTTGCATCGCAGTGTAGCACTGTGAACGTAATCGAACTTCGAAGGAGCGCCGCTAAGTGACGATAATCCGGTAAGGGGACGTGCATAAATTACGTGATATTCAGGGAGGAAGGGACACTTCAACGTAACTTTTCTCCGAAAAAAAATCTAAGTAAAATGGCGACAAAATGGAGTTTAATTCCAGCAAAATTTGTTTCAGGGCTTAAATTTGTAAAACCTTAAATGATATTTTTTATCGTGGCTTTCCTATAATTATACTTAAAAGTATTAGCGAAAAAGAACGGTTTGGAAATTCAATTGACATTCGTTTCTTTCTGTTTTCTTTAATAGATTCAATTAAGACTGAATTGAATTAAATTTTAACTATTTCCGAAGTGCAAAATCTTAATTTTTTTGCTCTGATTTTATATTTGATTCTTGCACAATATGAAACCAGCACCTGAATTTGTATGCCAGGATTCTGTTGAGTTGAGTTATTGTCGCACTAGAGCTACACGAGGGCTATTGGTGATGGACGTCATAATTTAGAAACACAGTCAAGTGACGAGCCGACATCTGAGTAGGCATCCAACGCAACTTTTAAGAGCGACATCATACGCAGCATCGAAACTCTGGAGCATATTCAAAGTGAACACACTCTAAGGAGTATTCTTCTTCTGACTTTTGGTAATAGCCGAGGCTGAACGTGATACCTTTCGAGTGCAAGGCAAGCGCCTTACCGAATGGGCACCCCAGCCCCAGGATTTTTTTGCAAGACGACTAACTAAATCTGCAAGAATAAGATTTTGGCAAGGTTTACTAAAAACTTCTATTTTTACGTATTCAGTTCACAAGAGCAACACCTAAGGTCATATGCTTGGTTGTAATTCTTATTAATACGACGCACAAGAGCTACAAGAATATGATGTGTGGAGGTTTTTGCATTCCGGGATGCTTTATTTCTAAGTATTCTATTTATGATGAAAACCTAAACCCATAATGCAGGATTCTATTAACATTCAAGAAAACAAGATAAAGTTTAGCATATACTTTTCTTGTAGCACCAGTGTGACGTATAATAAAAAAAAAATCCCACAATACAAGGAAAGAAGTTGCACTCTAACTAAACTAGACTGAAATACAACAATCTAAACCAAAATCATCTTAATGACAGCTGAAATAATAGACAATAATAGAAATAATAGAAATAATATAGACAATAATAGGAAATAATAGACAGCCGGAAACGATGAAACTACCAAATTATCGTTGAAATCTTTTTAAATCAGCTCTTATAGTGCTTCACATTGTCAACAAAACACTTGTTTTGATTAGCTTGATAAGAAGAAGAGGTAAAATATGCGAATTAAAAAGTATCTTTTTGTGAAATCAGCTTCTTTTTTCATTTTAAACTTGTGATATTTTGTACTACGAATGATGCCAGCGATATGCCGTATCGATCTAAAACCTCATTTAAATATAACCAAAGCATTTTAGGAAAATGTCTTTCCATCTCACTATCCACCGCTGTTTCAATCAAATACTCAATATTTGCAACCCGAAAATATTTCATTTGATTTTTAGTTTTTGCTATTTCAATGTAGATTCTTTAATTTGCAGTAAACTTTTTAGTTCTTATTAGTTCTACGTGGCAGCTGCCAACCTCCCCCTTTTTCAGACTGATTTTTGAGAGAGAGAGGGAGTGAGAGAAATAAAATAAAAAAAATCGACGATTCACCAGATCCCCCAGAATATAGCTAGAAGACAAAGAATGTGTAGTACGTAGTTTCAAATTCGATAGCTACTTATTATTCCAAAAGAAAGCCCGCTATTTTGATTATGCGGTATGTTCCCTCATTCTTTCTCTCTTTTTTTAATTTCACCTTCAGCATAAAAAAAAAGTCGCCGCTGGCTTATTTGGAAAGTCCACCGCTCATTTAATTCTAAAACGGTTTTTAAGATCAAGTTACTAAGAACTTCAGAACTTGGCGCCGAAAAATCAGCATTTGAAATGAGTTTGGTCTTGTCAACTTGGAAATGCAACGATTACTTCAGACTGCTTTCCTCACTTAACTCTTAAAAATCCATATTCAATTTTGAAGATTAAAACTGAAAATACCCAGTACAGTCAAAATGCAATTCAAGTGTTCACTTTACAATAAAGGCAGACTTTTTTCCCCAAAAAAGATTAATAATGAATGCTCAAATAAAGCAATACTTACGCAAAGTGTCAGGAGTTTAGCAAAGAAATGTGCTTACCAGTTATGCGATTCTCTCTGTTGTTCTTTACTTCGACGAAAGGCTAAAGTGGTAAAAAAAAATTCATAAAGTTTAAGAATACAGAAGTTTTATTTCAATTAACATATTTTCGTTTTTTTTTTCATAAAAAGAAAAGAAAATGTTATACAATTATAATTTTAACTGAAACTTTATTAATTCACGATACAAAACTGAAATGTAAAAAAAAAAGTTGAACTAGACCTACCTTTTTTATGCCGTCTTTCTTCCTTTGCCGAAGTTTCATTAAGTTCCTAAAACACACATTAATGAATAAAAAAATAAATAAATGAACGAAATATCCTGAAACTTTAAATCAGGTCTAGTGGAGGGGTTAATAAGATTACTACATCAACTGATTATACGTTATCGATAATTATATTATTAATTTTTGTATATCTTCTTTAACCCTCCGAGGGATACTCAGACGTATAAACCCGTCGTCTAACTGTCAGCAACACAACTAATTTTTAGCGACAAAATTTTGAAATTTGAAGCAGTCATTTTTTCCCATATGCTATAAAAAATACAATTAAAAAAATTAAGAAATATTTTTTTAGTTAAAAATTTAAATTTTAATATCATGCAGTGAAAAAAAGTTGACACATTAGTCAATTTGCTTAGCCCTCAGAGAGCAAATATCTCTATCAGAAAATTATGCACCCAATTTTACTGGATAAAGTAGACATACACTTACCCAGGTATTTTGGTGAGTTTTCCGACTTCCTGTGTATAATGAGCTGCCAGTTCGTGTTCTCTCACTGTTATACCACACACTGGGCAGCAGAAATCGCTCACCAACTTACGCTTGTTCTCTGACAAAAAAAAAAGAACAAATAAGCATATTTTCATTATTTGTTTTGACACACTTGTTTTCTTAAAACAAGATTGATGAAGATAATTGATTCCAGGGCCGTAGCCAGGATTGTCCGTAGGGGGGATTAATTAAAGATCGAACTTGCCTATTAAGTTTAATTAAAACACAGTTATGAACTTATGGGTTACATATGATCAATTAGCAATTAAACTAATTTTTAAAACCACATATTTTTTGCTTATGTTCAAATAAAGTATCCAAGGGAGGGGGGGGGGGGGGGGGAATTCAATGGCGCGTCCGTACACCCCCCCCCCAAAAAAAAAAACTAGTTTAAACCGCCAACCTATTGTTTGAAAAATCGTCAAAAGACACATTTAATAACCTAAACACTTCTTGTTCGATGTACACAATTTTCTAAACTACGTATGGATGGAGGGTTTAGAATACAAGTGAACCAAATCCACCTTTTGTCATTTTCGAGTTATCAGCGCAATTGCATGCACTATGTATAAATACAGTGCAATAATTAAAAAGTCATAGTTCAGATAATATCCGCTAGGCAGCAGTAAAAGCTCTGTAACACAAAGAAGCTTTTTATATGGTCTTGGTTCACTTGTATTTTGACCCCTCCATATAACATTATCTTGCACATAACTAGTTCACCGATCTTGTTAAACAACTAAAAGATTAGATCAGACAAGGCCGATACACCTAAGCTGACCAGAAGTATTGCATTTATTAGAGATCATGTCCTGTTCAATTTTCTATTCAATGCGCGGCAATGTTCTATGTTAAGTTCTGGCAGGTAATGCCATTGATAATAAGTAAAAAAAATTCTCATTAAATGTATCGATTAAATATCTTTTGAGAAATGGACTTGTAACTTACATGCCTCTCTTTATTTCATTCGTTAAAAATGATTATAAAAATATAAGGAGTAATTTTTCTAAGGCTTATGAAGAACAGAACGTATTTTTAGCCTACTTTTCTTTTTTTAATTCGAAAGAATTAAAAAAAATGAAAAAGTAGGTACTGACATGCGGTCGATGTCCGTCTGTCTGTCCGTCCGTCCGTACCCCCCTTCCAAAATCGGTTCTAATCATCGGATCTTAAAAATTCTTTTTTTGTTAGAAAGCTATAACCTCAGATACCCAACTTTCATACTTTTTGTCCGTCTGTCTGTACGTCCGGACGGACATAAATCTACTATCTGTCGGCGAATTTCCCATTGAATTAGCATTGAAATTTAATTTTGAGTCATTTAAATCACTGTAGGTATTGAAATGCGGTCGATGTCCATCTGTCTGTCTGTCCATCTGTCTGTCTGTTCGTATGTCTGTCTGTCCGCCTGTCTGTCCGCCTGTCTGTCCGTTTGTCTGTACCCCCCTTCCAAAATCGGTTCTAATCATCGGATCTTAAAAATTCTTTTTTTGTTAGAAAGCTATGACCTCAGATACCCAACTTTCATACTTTTTGTCCGTCTGTCTGTACGTCCGGACGGACATAAATCTACTATCTGTCGGCGAATTTCCCATTGAATTAGCATTGAAATTCAATTTTGAGTCATTTAAAAATCACTGTAGGTATTGAAATGCAGTTGATGTCCATCTGTCTGTCTGTCCATCTGTCTGTCTGTTCGTATGTCTGTCTGTTCGTATGTCTGTCCGCCTGTCTGTCCGTTTGTCTGTCTGTCTGTACCCCCCTTCCAAAATCGGTTCTAATCATCGGATCTTAAAAATTCTTTTTTTGTTAGAAAGCTATGACCTCAGATACCCAACTTTCATACTTTTTGTCGGTCTGTCTGTACGTCCGGACGGACATAAATCTACTATCTGTCGGCGAATTTCCCATTGAATTAGCATTGAAATTCAATTTTGAGTCATTTAAATCACTGTAGGTATTGAAATGCGGTTGATGTCCAACTGTCTGTCTGTCCATCTGTCTGTCTGTTCGTATGTCTGTCCGTCTGTCTGTCCGCCTGTCTGTCCGTTTGTCTGTCTGTACCCCCCTTCCAAAATCGGTTCTAATCATCGGATCTTAAAAATTCTTTTTTTGTTAGAAAGCTATGACCTCAGATACCAAACTTTCATACTTTTTGTCCGTCTGTCTGTACGTCCGGACGGACATAAATCTACTATCTGTCGGCGAATTTCCCATCGAATTAGCATTGAAATTCAATTTTGAGTCATTTAAATCACTGTTGCCAAATCAACAATGGCATGAGAAACTTTATTTAAACATATTTGAAGCAAAATAATATTTTCATGAATCAGTTTGGAATGACGTCATAAAATGTAGAACAATTTGATTCTTTGATTATTCATTAATTATCTACCAAGAAAGCGGCAAGGCATACTTTTGCATGCAATTATGCTTAGTTTTAATTTACATTTCTTGTTTTTTAATGCAGTTCGGAGTAGTTTCATTACTTTTGTTATTAATAAATATTTATTCTTCGAACTACAAATAAATCACGAGCAGATGATAAATAATATTTAATTAATTTGCGAACGAATATTAAGGAAAATAGTTGATTTTGGCTTTTAGAAGTTTAAATTATAGCTCGGTGCTGTGTTTCGATTTTTTTTTCTAATGTGTATAAATCTAGTGTAGAAACGGCTGTTGATGATATTTACTTTAGGAACCTAGTTTTTTTCCCGATTAGAACTTCAGTAAGTATTTAAGTAACAGGAAAGTAGGCTATTTTAGTTCTTTATGAACTTCTTGTTTTTACAGAGATTGCACTTTTCTTATAGCAAAAACAGAATATAAATCACAAGCTCATTTGAAAGAAAGAACTAAAATATAAAACTTACTTCGTCTTGTTCTTCTGGCATCGAAGCTACTGGAATCATCAGGAATGTCACAGTTTTCTTCATTTAGAAACATCTCTTCGGAAGGAGATCTCAACTCACGGGACTCGCCACACTCCATATCTTCATTCGAATCACAGTTAAATGACGGAGTTTCGCCAACTTCTCCGTCATCGTGAATAATTTTGGACCTATTAGCAAGTTCTATGTCGTTTGAAAACGTATCTTGGGTGTTCGACTCCATTATATGGGATTTAACACATTCGTCTATATCCTCATTCGAATCAAACGAACGCATTTCGCAAAATATTCTGCCATTGGCCTGGTGGACACTGTTCATTTGGTTTGATAAAGGATCATTCTCTTTAGTGTTCATTTGTAAAGATTTCTGACAGATGTCCATAATTTCCAAGCAGCCGTTGTTTGGTTGTAAATTTATTATGGTGTCTGGATGGGTGATAAAAGAATTTGTCTTCTTGTAACTGGTATATTATTTTAGAAGTTCATGTTCTTTGTTTTTGAATCGATGTTACATTCATTGATAAATAAGAATCCTAAAAGGGGAAAAAATGAGAAAAGATTCATTTCTCTAATATAATTCTTTTTTCGAAAGTCAGGTTAGTCGATTTTCTAAACTTCCCGAAACTACATCACTTTTGTGATGAATATGAAAAATTAATAAAATAATAAAGGTCCATTTATAAGTGATTTAAATTTAAGAAGTTTAGAAAATCGGCTAACATTTACTACAATTTTATTTGATTGATTTTACGTAGCAATAAAGCTACATCGCGACGAGCTTGGGCCATTGGCGACGAGCATCTTGAACCACGGGCAAGTGATGCGGCTAACTCGAGGTTACCCGTTGTGATGCAACAATTTTATCTATATTAAACTGTATTTTTTATTGTAAAATATAGGTACTCTGAATAATTGTGTACGCAAAGATGTAACACATTTTTAGCCTAATTTCCTGTTAGTTAAATACTCACCGAAATTCTTATCGGCAAACAAGTAGGTATATAACAATAAACGTCATAAACAGCCATTTATACACAACATTTATAAGCATTGCAAGAAAAAAAAATCGCCCAATACAGCATTCAGCTATATTATAATTACAAAAACAAAGAATTTTTAAGATCCGATAGAACCGATTTTGGAAGGGGCACATCGTCAGAATGTCAATACCTACTTTTTCATTTTTAGCATAACTTTCTTTTCTTTTTAATTCCTGAGAATTAAAAAACGATGGGAAAGTAGGTATTGGAAGGCCGAACATGTCCGTCTGTCCTTACCCCTTTCCAATATCAGTTCTATTCGGCAGATCTTAAAAATTCTTTGTTTTTGTTAGAAAGATATGGCATAAGATATCTTTCATACTTTTTGTCCGTCTGTCTGTACTTCCAGACGTACATCTGTCTACTGTCTGTCAGCGAATTCCTTATTGAATTAGCATTGAAATTCAAATTCAAGTCATTTAAATCGCAGTTTCCACGTCAACAGTAGCATGAGAAACTTTATTTAGAAATAACATTAGACGCAATTTTTTTTTCTGTCATAAATCAGTTTAGAATGACGTCTAAAAAGGAACACAAATGTGATTCTTTGATTGTTCATTATATGTTTACTAAGCAAACGGCAAGGCATTATATTTTTTGGATAAAACTCTTAATTACATTTAACTCTTTTAATACATTGATAAACATACACAGATATAATTCAGACCATATTTAATGTTTTAATTTTGCAATTAATATACATATTCTCGTCATGTCAATGCTAACTAAAACCATGAGAATTTTTTTTTCCTATTTACAATAGAAACAAAATTTTTGCTGAAAAAATGAATCCAATAAATTTTTTTTACAAAATAATCCGAAAAAAAAATATGAAATTTAACCAATTTTCGTGTTTTAGAGGTATACCTAAAAAAGGCTATCTTAAATATTTTATGAAATTTCTGGGCCATTTCCAATACTTAACGATTCAGAATTCTTTTCAAAAATGCTACAAATTCTTGAAAAATAGAAGAAAAAACATTTTCCGTTTAACTTTTATCATAAACAACTGGTAATATTTACAATTTAAATACAATTCTTGGGCCTTTCACCGCAATGAGCTCAGAAAATGCAATCAATCGTTAATGAATGATAAGACAAAATAGGTATAAGATAATCACATTTTAACTAATTTATAGATAAACGCGTTACATTTTTGTACCTATAATAATAATTTTTTTTAATCCAAAAGTATCTAATAGTTAAATCACAATTGAAGAAATAACAAAAAAGTATAACGTTAATAACCTGGTTATTTTTAACGAGCACATTATTAAATTTAAAATGTCAAGTGAAACTGATTCATTCAAGGAGTCGTTTTTTTCTTAAAAATAGCGCTTCACAAAATATTTTTCTTATATTCAGAAAAAACTATGTGAGTGTCATAATGATTTTTTTAAAGAAAAACCAGTGTACTAAAATTTCGAATATATCTACTCAAATTATTTGAAATTTTTTAAAAACATTTTTTAAATGTTTGTAAAAAAAATATTAGTTAACAAATAAATTAGCTTTTAAACATAGAAATTACATATTAAAAAAGTTATTTTAAGTATAAAAAAAATTATCAATTGTAAACTATGAACTAAAATTTCATTAAGTATACAAAATCAACTATAAACTATGCATTCATGCAGACATTAAATTCGGGATATCAAATATTTTTTTGAAAAAAAAAAAAATATTATACATAAAAACATTTTTCTTATATTCAGAAAAAACTATGTGAGTGTCATAATGATTTTTTTAAAGAAAAACCAGTGTACTAAAATTTCGAATATATCTACTCAAATTATTTGAAATTTTTTAAAAACATTTTTTAAATGTTTGTAAAAAAAATATTAGTTAACAAATAAATTAGCTTTTAAACATAGAAATTACATATTAAAAAGTTCTCATTAAAAAAAATATTTTATTCCTTATAAAAAAATTACATTAGTTCTTTGAAAATAAAGTTTTCTTTTCAACTTTGTATACGTATAAAAAATGGTTAATTATGTGGTTGTACAAATATCATAGCATAATTTGCTTCATATTAATTAATTAATATATCTTTAAAATAAAATGTCGAATATCTTAATACAATAAAAAATATTTCCGAATAAATAAATGATATTTTAAGATATTTTCTAAACTATAAAAACTTGAGTTTACAGATTAAAAAAATTTTAAGAATTATTTCGTAGGTTTAGTTTAGTTATGAAGTGGTAAAATTTAGAAAGGTGTCAGGGAAAAATCTGCATAAAGTAAAAGCAGCAGAAATAAACATTATATTTGATTTACGAAACTAATAAGAGATAAAATAAACGAAAAACAAAACTTTAGCGAAGCGGCCGTATGATAAGCATTACAACCAAACTCACCAAAACAAACCACCGATGTAGAAATATAGATCATTTCAATCGGAAACCATCCGTATTTAAATTTAACAATTAACTGTAATTAATCACATATTTTGATAACAAAATATTCAAAAAATACATATTTAGGCATATCGAGCATGAAAACCCCCGATTAAATGAAATAAAATACAAATTAAACGACAGAAACATCACTTACCTTTCTTACAGGGTTGACAGTTTCGGTTGTATTTTCAATTTCCATGATCGGACCTCAAATCAGCTAATCGAAAAAAATATCACCACAAATTGAGTGATTAGATAGTCATCGGTTGATAACCATTCGTAGATGTTCAGAAAATTAATTAAAACTAGTAATTAAGTCGGATTTAAAGTGATAGATTCAGCCATATACTTCCGTCTCACAATGTTTTGATTCTCTTTCCACAACAAACCCGAAATGCATCATGGGAGATTTGAGAAACAGTCAGAGAATCCTTTTCAAAAGGGTAAACTGTGAGGTGGCGCCATCTCTTGTGTATTTTCAGTGTCTTTTTCTTCTAGTTTAGTCTTCTTTCCCGAAATTACAACTAGATTCTATTGTATATATTTGTTATCTATTGTTTATATTTAAAATCTACAACTAAATAAATTAGTATAAATTAAATAAATTTATTTCGTTCAAAAATTAATTTAGTGTAAACTAATTAATTAAAAATATAATTTATTGTAAACTAATTAATTAAAAAATTAATTTATTCTAAACTAATTCATAAAAAAAATAATTTAGCGTTTACATGACTTGGATTTTAAAATTTTATATTATCTTATGTGTGTGAGTAGTATGGAGGGCAAACTTTTTCATGCCATTGAGAGGTAGAAAATGACGTTAAATCACCGCTACGTTTATTTATTTGTTTCAAATCACTCAGTACTTTACTATCATAACGAAGATTTTTTTTAAAAAAAAGAAAGGATTGCGAAGTTTAGTTTTAAACAGTTTATCGATGTATATTTTGAGAATAATTTCCACATTTTTTTTTATCATTCAAACTTCCATTAGCTGAAGAGTGCACCATTAAAATTAAAGTATGATATGATGGATGTCTACTGTTTTACCTGGACTGTGTGTTTCAAAAATGTTGTGTTCTTTAATTTTAAGTTACTCTGGGTTCCACATAACGATATAAAAACCTATATAGCTGAATACTAAACAAAGTGGCTACAAAGCTATTGTGGATCACTCATCATCGAGTAAGTTTTCCTTCAAATATTAATTTAAAATAAAGTTTCTCTTGCTATCAGGGCATATTTTAAAGAATTTTGACTGCGTGGGCAACTCTATTACTTCCTCCGAGGGGGGGGGGGGGGGGATTGTAAATGTGCAGTTTATGTTAGTTGATTAATCGTCAAAAAGAGTTTGGGTGTGAAAATTGGAATTACGGAAATTATTGCTAATGGTCGATAGGAAAAGAGTGTAAGGAACATAAACTCTGTGACTTTTTGAGCTATTTTAATTTCATTCATTATAATACAACCATTCATTTTCATTTTAATGCAACCAAATTCAAATAACATTGTCTTTAAAAAAAAAAAAAGATTTCATATAAAACCTCCGGTTTCGCCGAAAAAAATGGCTTAACTACGGTAGATTACGTGACGTCAATCAGACAAGCAACGAATCAGATCATAGTCATATATCTGAATTTCCTTGTGCCGCGTGACCGTGACATAGGAACATAAAGACACCTCCCACCTCCCCATCCCATAGTAGGAAGGAAAGAGAACCCCCCTGGTTGTTTCACTCTTTTGCTTATGGGTCATGGGAAGGGTTAGGGGTCACGCTTCCAAGTGGGATTTTTTTACAGAAAAATAATTTTTTTTTATAGAAACACATAACCGCTGGAAAAATTTAGGAAAATGTACGTGGGCAATTTTATTTGACTGTGGGGCAATTTTATTTGACTGTGTGGGCAATTGCCAAAAAAACCACCTTAAAATATGCCCTGCTTGCTATTGTTGTTGTGACAACTGCGATTTAAATGACTAAAAATTAAATTTCAATGCTAATTCAAAAATCAGTTCTTCAACAGACAGGTAGACAGATGTCCGTCCTGGCGAACAGACAGAAGGACAAAAAGTATGAAAGATACATAGGTCTCTAATGTCATATCTTTCTTACAAAAAAAAAATAAGATCCGACGGATGGAACCGATTTTGGTATAGGGGTAGGACAGACGGTCAGATTTTCAACTTGCTAATACTTTTGCTCTACTTTTCCATCAATTTTGTAATTCTTTCTAATTAAAAAAAAAACCCGGAAAGTTGGCTAAAAATGAGTGGAAATCCTCCTCCGGTCTCCCCTACTATTGCTATCAACATATATATTTTAAATTTTGTAGACATAAAACAGAATTTTTGCATTTTATTTAATTTTTTTTTGCATAAGCTCGAGCCTAAAGGCTAAATATCCCACATAACAAAAGAAAAATATCGTATCTTTCAACTGTAATTTCCAATTTCAATATGATTTAAAGTAAAAAGTAGTAAATACTGTAATCTGAATTTTTGATTTTCATTGAAATAAAGTGTTGTGAAGTTCTAACCATTTTTTTGGGGTTTAAATTATCAACAAAATTAAAGTTTTTAAGAAAGAAAATACCCAAAACTCATAATAAAATGGATACAAATGTAATTTTTATTTATTATTTCTCGCTATCAATCCATCACTGCGCCTTAAAACTCTCGTTAAACTTCCTAACTAATCATATTACGTTGTTTCCCCAAAATTATAAAATGATCGTTTCTCTTTTTAGATTCTTTTAATCAAAACATGATCCCCTTTTCAAAAAAAAAAAAATGATGTTCAACAGTTAATATAAAGTGATTTGCAACTGTTGAGGAATCATGAAAAATTGTAATGAAAGCTGCGTGGAACTTTTTGGGGGTATCTTTGAAAGAAATTTAAAATTCAGGTTGCACACAATATTTTTTAATGAGGAATGCGCTATTTTTTATGATAAACTGCTTGATCAAATGTGACTTTGACAATATAAAAACGCATCAAAAGGCATGTTCTTGTTCTTATAATAAAATGTATTTTGAAACTATTTATGCTTAAAAAGCACAGCTACCTTGATCTCGTCATTTCCCTGTTTTTGATTGATATCTCATAATTACCTTGTTTTTGATTAATTTATTTACTCATTCCTTTTATTAAGCATTCCTCTCTCCCCGACCCCAAGTAGCGGAATTCTGAAGTGCTCTGATAAGCTCAAATACTTAAACATTTAAAAGTTAGTAAAATTTTAACAAGTTGTTATGGTTCCTTTCAATACAAAAATTATAATAGGTTCTCCTTTTTACTTTTCAAACGATAAAAGAAAAAAAAAACAGGATGTGAGAGGTTTTGCTTGAATAAGGTTTCATACATTTTTCTGAGAAAAATTGCATTCCATTCTTCTTTTCTAAATTACTTATAATATTTTTCATTTATTAACTTATTTTGTAAACCCCTTTGTTTAAAGAAGAAAAACAAGTACAGGGAGTAACACTTCCGTAGAAAAAGTTATAAGTGATATATCAAAAACTTTGATTTGCATATTAAACAGAAATGATTTATATTTATGCCCGTGTCACTGCTCCATTTAATTCCTTAAACGTCTTTATTCGGAAGACTAGAAATAATTTTATTTCACGCCAACGAGCTTTTTTCCCCTAAAAAGTTCTTAAAACGCTCTAAAGGGCTAACCATGAAATGAATTAAGATGGCGGAGGAAAAAAAAGAATGCTTTCCAATCGCGGTGAAAGCATTTCGTTATTAAAAAGAGGAACACGAATGATGAAAGTTGTTTTTAATTGGCGGAGGTTTCTGCTGGGCAATTTGCTTTCCTACTTTTAGAGTTCCAGTATTAATAGCGGCGTAATTAATAATTTAATTTAAGATGGTGTTGTTAGCGCGGAGAAATTTACTTGTACTTCTAGTGTTTCTTGGAATTTTCACTTTACTATTCTCATTTAAAAAGTTTGAAATTAACAAGCATTATTTTTTTTAAAGAAAACGCCTTGTATTGTGTATTTCGTATAAAACGTAAACTCTGTGGAAACTGTTAAAAACTATAAAAATTAAAAACTTTGCGACCATATCAAATTCAAAAGAAATAGGATTAAAAAAACACAAGTAAATAAATTCCTTATAATTAAACTTTTGGCACAAGAATATAGTCAAAGCTACATAACCATTAAAATAAATTACTGTAATGATAAACCCAATATAGCCTAATGAATGAACAAAGTCGGTTTTAGTCACTAGACTTTCAGACATCAAAACAACACCTGAAATTCATCAAATCGGTTTTATTTACTTGCATAAAGAAATAAATTTTACTGTGTTTGTTCGTCCTAGGCAGTATGTTTTGACACTTGAGTTAAAAGGGGAGACTGAATGGGGTACAGGGACAGACATTTTTACGATCCAAGTCATAAAAGTCGACGAATATGTGTTTGTTACCGCCCAGAGTGCCGTGAAATCTCTTAGATATCACGCCCACTTTTACAAAGCCATGAATAAAGTTTATGAGCACTTTGGGGGATAGTGCCTTGTAAAGTCCTCATTTTTTTTTATATATCATGACTATTATGCAAAAAAAAATGTTTTTCAAAGGAGGGTTGTATGTGGTCGAAATATCGTTCTACAGGTTTTTTATATTGTAAATATAATTGAAATGTGATGGTTAATAAAGATAAGAATCATTTTTTGATATTTGCTAAAACGTATAAGAATTCTGAGACAAGAATTTAAAAATGAACTTTATCTTCTTCTAAGTTTTTTTTAACTGTAAAACTGTATATTAATGTATTGTTTATTAGATAATGATTACATTAAAATATCATCTTTAAATAAATAAATTAATGATAGTTACAAAAACTTCATGACGAAAAATTAATAGATTTGGTAATGCATACGCTTGGTGTGATCGAAGGCCTGTTAATGCCATTGTGCTTTTAAACTATATTTAAGAAGTTTTCTTAAGGACGGCGAAATCTGTTACCACTAACTTTAAGGGGGAATGGGCGCGCTGGACCGCGGGTCTCCAAACTCAAGTGCCTCAGTGTTAATCTAATGGCGAAAAAACTATTTTCTCTGCCACATTTCTCCGGCTGTATTGAATATTTTTACAAACGGTTTTTTTAAAATGATAAATGTAGATAACTTACAGGTCTCTATCTTCTCACTTTTTGAAATTGCTTCGAATATTTAGTGTAAAATTATTTATTGAAAATTAAAAAAAATATTCGAACCTATTTCAAAAAGTGGGAAGGTCGGGCCTGTAAGTCAGCTACATTTATCACATAAAAATTCCACTTGTAAAAATATTCAATACAGCCGGAGAAATGTGGCAGAGAAAATAGTTTTTTCGCCATTGGATTAACACTGAGGCACTTGAGTTTGGAGACCCGCGGTCCAGCCCGCCCATTCCCCCGTAAAGTATCATCTCCTAGTTCACCTGGCTGCGTTCTATTAAAAAAATGATTTTTTTAGCATGAAGCCAACAAGTAACGTAAAGTAAGACACACAAAAAAAATTCCTTCACTCTAGTAAAAAAAATCTTAAAAAAAGCTTTTAAAATGCAATAAAAAAGAAACTAAGGACCCACCTTTTACTTGAAAAAAAATTTAGAGCTTTAAAAAATTTTTTTAATGTAAACTAGAGTTACAGAGTTTTGGTTTTTATGATGAAAAAAAAAACCACGAAAAATTTATATTATATTTCTACCCTTGAGAAAAAACGTAATATCTCATCTCTGTTGGGAGGGTAGGGGATATTTTTGAAGCAAGGGGTGGGGAGGGGATAACTCATAATCACATTAATGTCAAGACAACATCGTTTAAGAGCTTGAGGTATTTTTTTAAAGCATTTTTTTAAACTTCTTTCTATTAGCCGAAAGATGTTTTATTTTTTCTTGTTTAATTTTTGGCCTTGTGTGCATAAGTTTGATTTTAAATAAATATATTTTAAAAGTGGTATTGCAGTTTTCGTTTTATTGTGTTTAGAGTTTTTTTCTTTATTAAAGTTTCGCAAAACAAAACTTTTTATGGTTGCATGACTTGGCCCTCCCTTAAAAGGCAAAAATATATGTGATAAATAATTATTTGCTTTACTGAGTGTTGCTTAAACACCAAATCTATTAAGATACCCAGTTAACTTATTATGCATATAAAATTTAAAGAAATTATATATTCGAAATAAAGGACTGAAAATTGTTGGTAAATGTAATTTTGATATAATTTCACCCAAAATAAAAGAAAACGTGTGTTTTATTGTCATATTTTAAAACACATTCACAAAAATAGCCACTATTTAAAAAAAACTCGGGCACAATACTTCATTGAAGCCAATATTTAAATAATTATTTCCTTAGCAAAGTGTGTGCTCTAACTCAACGAATAAAATTTGTTAAGATACAGTTAACATCCCATTGTATATAATTAAAAAAAATATTTTAAATAAAAGGCAGAAAGTTGTTGGAAAATGTCATTTTGGTTTAATTTCACCCAAAATAAAAGAAAACATGTTGTTTTATTGTCATATTTTAAAACACATTCACAAAAATAGCCACCATTCAAAAGCACGGGCACAACATCTCATTGACGCCGATAAAATGCCGAATATGCAAGGGACCCATACCTAATATTAGATATGACATTTATTATCGCCAAGTCGCCACTTTCGGCTGCCAACGTTTTCAACAAGAAACTCAAAACCGCGTGCATTTTAAGAGCCCATATGGGAGAAAAGGGGCCGAATTGTCCGAGATTTGAATTTTCTGATTCTGTTTGATGTTGCTTCTCTGCAAAAATGGACGGGGATAAAAAGTAGAAAATAAAAACAGTTATTTTCTTCAAAACATAAGGATTGCTATAAGGTATTCGTTATTTTTAATAAACGGAAATACTGTGTTACTGTTTCTTTTTCAAATATTAAACCAAAATTTAATGTTCTATTACCAAAAGAAATGTTTGTTAGACACACACACAAAATGATAAATATTTTTTCGAAAAAATCACGTGCTACTGTAAATACATAGCCATAAATGGTTTTAATATTCTAGAAGGAAAATAAATCTTACACCAAAAAAAAATGTCGCCGGAGAAATATAAATAAACAGGCGAAAATTTGCAGCACTTTTTGAGGTCCTTTTTACATCACACACAAATTTGTAATGTTTGTTTTACAACAAATTGATGTTTTCACGGCTTAAATTCACATGAACAATTTACTTTACTATCTTAAAGCAGAGAAGATGATATATATTTGATGAGCAAAAACCAAAAAGTGCTATGCAGTGTTTGATGCATAGTTATTGCAAACAAAAAATACTCTAAAATACAGTACGTTTTCAATGTTTAATGATCGCTCGAAATGAAATTTTCAAAAAATATATCCTTCCTGTTTACTTTAACAAACAGTTAAAAAAAAATACTAAAATGTTAATGTGTTTCTCATCCCATTTCGGGGGTCAGCTCATCGTAAAGTTTTTGCTCTCTCCTTTCTCTCGACCATTGAAATATGATATTCAGAAAAACCGAAAAAAAATCATGGAAATACTATGAAGGGATCTTGATGTCGATTGAAAGTGATTTCGAACAGGTCATCTGTGATCAAATGTCCGGAGACTATTCGGTTTATAATGGTTTTCCTTTTGTACAATGCTTTCGTATTGTGTTCTAGGAGTTGGGATAGATAAAAAATTGATTATGTTTCAAATTTTTGATTTGCTGAAATAGATACTTCGAGGAAAGGTCAGGTAGGAGTGGATTTACACTATTTTTTAAAATACTGATTAAAGGAAATATTATGTACTTCCGAATACCCAGATTACTCAATTATTTTTATAATAATTATTTATAATAATTAAAGTGTTTAAGTGAAGATACATAGGTCTCTAATGTCTCGTATTGTGTTCTAGGAGTTGGGATAGATAAAAAGTTGATTATGTTTCAAATTTTTGATTTGCTGAAATAGATACTTCGAGGAAAGGTCAAGTAGGAGTGGATTTAAACTATTTTTTAAAATACTGATTAATGGAAATATTATGTACTTCCGAATACCCTGATTACTCAATTATTTTTATAATAATTATTTATAATAATTAAAGTGTTTAAGTGAAGATACATAGGTCTCTAATGTCATATCTTTCTTACAAAAAAAATAAGATCCGACGGATGGAACTGATTTTGGTATAGGGGTAGGACAGACGGTCAGATTTTCAACTTGCTAATACTTTTGCTCTACTTTTCCATCAATTTTGTAATTCTTTCGAATTTTAAAAAACCCCGGAAATTTGGCTAAAAATGAGTGGAAAACCTCCTCCGGTCTCCCCTACTATTGCTATCAACATATATATATATATACATTAAATATTTGACTAATAGCAAAGAAAACCTTGAATCTCGTCATAACCTCTTCACTCCAGAGGATACACATATGTGGATATCGAATGTGTTTACACTTTTCAATATACAGAAGCAGCTAACAAGTATCAATTGTTTATTTATATGCAGAAAAACTGATGCGCATTAGAGTTTCTGATGGCTTGTAAAAAAATTTCAAAGATAAATTTACAGGACATTTTGCATTTAAAAAGATGTTTCAATTGACTATTATTAATTTACTACCAAAAACTGACGGAGCTTGTTTTTTCATTCATAGCACACAGTGAGCAGTAAAAATAAACAAACATTTATTTTTACTGCGAAACACTTTGTATTCCACTAAATTGGCATGGCGTTTAGCAAATGTTAAACATTAATTTTAAAAAAATAACACGCAAATCATGCTTTTAAACACATAATTATTTGAAACATATGTTTATGTAAGGAATAGGATTTTTCTCAGAAGTAAAGAGGTTACAACTCTTTCCTCTACAGTTTTCTTGAATCGTGTTTTGATTACATTAATTAAGAAAGGCTTACTAACATATAAACATATTTATCTGCATTCATCCCATAAGATAAACTTTTTAAATTTTTATAATTTATCATTTTTAAAGTTATACTTGAAATTGTAAGTGTGGTGTACGTGTTCGGATAAAAATTAGTTTCCAGAAATCTAATTAAAAACCAAAGATTTATTTCAATTATAATTGAAAAAACTATTGATATAAAAGTTCTTTTTTGTACTGTACACTACACTGTAAAAAATCGTGGTAACGTTTTACACTACACTGTAAACCGTTACTACGATTTTTTGGATGTAACGTACACGTATTTTGGACTAAACTAACCTTATATGAGAAACCTTATTTTTTATTTACCCTAAATTATTCTGAAAAGTGCGACACTAAATTTTATCGATTCAATATTAAATAATAGAAGGCTATTTTTCTTTCGAATTTGTTTTATTTTGCTGTTATGACGATTCTCATATCTGGTGAAAATATATTAAATAGCGAAGCAATACTTTCGAAGAGGTTGCGATTTCAAAACAATGCATATGCTCTCTATGACTGACCAATGAATAAACATCCTTCTTAATAAAATAAAAGCAGTACTTTTAGTCTTTGATGCGAAAATCCTGCTGTTCATAAACTTAGAATCAAAAGTGATTTCTTTACTATCATAATCTGAAGAAATTTGCAAGCACTCCGCGTATTAAAAAAAAGAAACTTTAATCCTTTCACACGCAGAATATGTCATGGAGCAGAAGTGGTTAATTTAATATTTCTCAGAGTTTCTTTAAACATCAAAAACAAATTACTTCCAATTTAGGCATGATCCTTGCACCCCTTGAAAAATGTAACAAATTATTTATTAAAAAAAGTTGCAAAATTTAACTTAAACAGCATTCTTCTCAGTAAAAATTGACGATGCCTATAAACTGTATGCTTTAGTAGAAAAAGTGACCTTTATCTATGCATTAACATCAAACATCGTCCCTTTCTCTACTAAAATACTGAGTTTAAAATTATACTAAAACACCTCCAGTATAAGTGAGCAGTGGACTTCCCACCACGCGGAAGCATCGAAGCGTAACTTTTACTTAAAAACGTCTTGTTTTTTAGGACGTTTACTTTTGACGGGTGATTATGGGCGTCTTTAGCTCATTAAAAGTGACTTTAGGTGAGGCAACGTCAGCGGAAATCAAATTTAAGGGAACTTTTCTAATTAGTAGTAACCGCTGACTAAGTGAGTGAGATGCTCGATTGACGATCTTTTCATCATGGTTCTACTTTTCGATTTTTTTTTAAATCCTGATTTTACTTTTGCTTCCATAGAAGTTTTAGGCTTCGTAAACGAAGGGTAGAACATGTTAAAGGTGCTTTCGCACATGGCCCGTGCTACCAAATGTAACTTTCTCCTTTCGCCTCAGTTTCTTTAAAAGTTGTTTTGCTGCGGTAAAACTCAGTGCGCAGGGAAGTTTACTGGTAAAATGAAGGAGCCAAATCAATGAAATATGTTATTTTTATGTTTTATTTGTGGTTGTTTGGAAGTCATCGCACTGTATAAAAGAACTTTTGACAATCTCAATTTTCTCGCAAAAATTGATTTTAAGATTAACATATTATCACGCCAAAATAGTTCCAAAAGATGGATTTCCTACATATTGGAGATTTAGACTAGAACTTAAGGCGATTTCAATATTGTCGCTAAATATATCGCCATGCGGAGGATGTTCGTAAACTCGACAAAGTATACAAATATGCGAAATGTGTTTTTTTTGCCTCATTATTAAAATGTTAACCTGAAATTTGTGCCTATATCAATTTTCTCGCCAAATATTTCGACGACCTCATCACAATATTGCCAAACATGCGAAAGGTTTTTTTTTTAAAGGATTTTTTTAGACAGGTTTGGTGTTCGGATGTCAGTTCTTTATATAGAGCTATTATAGGCCTTTTGTGTCTATCTTCATTATACTTCCAAATTGGTCGTCATTTTCTAGCCAAATTATTGACACATACTGGCCTAAATGCGTGAAATATGGTTTTATTCTACAAAATTGAGATTTTGATGTGAAAAATCATTATAATACAATTATGGTTTGACTGGGACTTATGAGGGAAATTACGAAAGCAGTAAGTTCATATTGAGAACGATTTTTGTTTTATGAATATTATATAGCATATTTTGGAATTATAAGTTTATATAAGTAACTGGATATAATTAATTTATAATGAGCGAGAGCAATAACACAGCTTTATTACCTTATAACAGATGGAAATGAGTGTATTTCACCGACGAGCGGATCCAAACTCGTGATGTGAGGATTCCTTTTTAGCCTAATACAGGGTAGTATTTCAACTATAACTTTCCATATTTAGTAGCATGTAGAATGGGTCTTTATGTTATTTAAAGTTGTTGTGTGGTAAAAGGGTGAACCGCTACAAGATATTTTGAATTTCAAGAGCATGCATGCTCCCAATTTCATTCAAAGCATTAATATTTTTTTAGAATATTTTTCTCACAATAAAATTAAAACAACCTAGTACTCATTTTTGAGGGTTTCATTTTTAACAGTGTAGCTAATCACTTCTCAACTGAAAAGATATATTAGGAAAAGGTAAATTGGCAAAACGTTTTGACTTGTAAATAGTAAAAACAAAACTTTACTGTGTGAAACTTTTTATTCAGTAAAATATAATATGTATTAAACAACGTTATAAACTTATATTTAAAGAAAAACACGGAATGCGATACTAATGAAAGCTTTTATTTCTCACAATAAACCTGTAAGATATTTTTTTGATTCAGTTCTCTCAAAACATCGTTATACAGTTCCTATAATATATTACACTAATTACAATTACATTAAACGGAGATCACAGTAGAAATATCCGTATATGGGGGTTTCAGTTAATTTAAAATTCTTTTAAACAAAACAAATAATCAATGGAACATTTTTTCTAGGCTGGTGAGAGCCAAGAAATACAACAATTCAATCATTTAAATGTAAAGATTTTGGTCTTTAACTATATTTTTTTGATTGATAAGTAAAAAGTATCTAAGTGCGTAAGTAAAAAAAAGAGTATTTTCACGAAAAAAATAAGCTTTTGTGGTTAAAAATAAAGAGAAAAAAATATAATAAAGTAACTATACTTATAATTATTGCTTTTTTCGAATATAATTTATTTTAGATTGATTAAAAAAAGAAGAAATATATTAGATTACTTTTAAATTATATTTATTTGTCCTTATTTGAAATGTAAAATGACTACTTCTAACTGCAATAAGAAAAAATATTCCTGCTCCGGGTACTTTTACAATTCGCTACACAATATTAAAACAACTTAAATAGGACACCGTAATAAAAAGAACTATTTGTATTCACTTTCCGAAAGGCGTCATCTTAATTCTACATACATACAATTATTTATAAGTATAAGGTATATACAATAATGCAACACTAATTTCCTTCACTTACTTCTTTTTGATATTATAAGAGTACCAAGCAAAAAACACCAGCGTCCAATTTAACAAATTCGAGTGATAATTAAACTTTTATGATTTTACATTCCTATTTCCAGGACCGTGGTTTTAAATTACACAATCCTAATTATTTAATCTATAAGGCTAGTTTTATTATCCAAAGCTGCTCATGTTATATTCTGATTATTTTATTCTAAAGAAAATTGACTGTACACTCGTTTTTGGCAAATAGGGACCCTGCCGTTTTTTGCTCGTCACAATTCAATTCATGCATACGTAGAGACAAACCATAGAGTTAAGAAGAAGATGTCTGGTGGGAAATTAAGTGAAGTCGTCAGAAAGTCGCTAGGTAACCCCAGTAAGCCCAAACAAACCGATCACTTAACCTTTGTTCGTTGTATAACGCATAATTTTGTTCTTTAAAAAGAGTTGATTACAAAGAATTACTGTTTGCGCTGTGGGGTTGTTTCACGGAGGATCTGGCAATAGCTCTGCGGTTTTGTTTTCATGTCTTTCAAATTACTTTTGTTGATATTCGAAATTGAGTTTTCTAAGAATAAGTTATTTTAGTTGTTATTTTTTAAAATTACAACTTGTACTGTGCTGTTGGTTGTTTTCATCATTTATCAAGGAAAACTTGCATTGAAAGAAGTTGGAATTTTAAAAAATTAACAACTAAAATATTCTCTTCGAAAACTTACTCCCGAATACCAAAACAACAGTAATTCGAGAGACATGAAAACAAAACCTATTCTACAAAACCTAAGAGCTATTGCCAGATCCTCCGTGAAACAACCCCGTTGTAGGCTGTAGCACGAGATCTGAATTAACGCAAGATGGTATTAATCCCCTTCACAGGCAAGAAAAATGCCGTGTAATTTAGGATTTTATTGGAGTGTCAGAAATTCTGTAAATACAACTCCACTTTACTATTCGCCGAGATCGTTTATTTAGGCTAACTACAAACTACAAAGCGATCGATGGCGTCACTTGGCAAACCGGTTTTGTATTAATTTTTGGATGGCAGCATCTCCACTTCTTCTTAACTCTATGAGACAAACATAACATCTAAAGTTATCACATTCATTAAAAACACGCAGGGGCAGTACTGCCTCTTTGGTAGAGCATTTGACTAATGTGTAGCTTCCATCTGTTCTTGTATTTAAGGAAATAAAACCGGACGAGTCCAATTTCGACTAAATTACGATTACTCATTCATATTTAACGCGACAAAATTGTAGTAGATGTTACCAATAGTTTGAGAAAGACGGTTGATTTAAATTTGACGGGTCCGATTTTGTTTCTTAGTCCAAATTTAACAACTTTGTTCGAAATTTATGCAGTAGCACACGATATTGTAGGATCATATCTTGAAATAGTAAAGTCAGAATGATGTCAGATATTAAAAAAGATATCGTACGATATTGGGTTCTACTAGGTTTGCTATTGTGACTTTTGCTAGTGTTTATTTTTCCAAGGTTCACGTATGCGCATCTTATACTACTGCTCATATTTTGGCAATCTCAAGAGGCATTAATATAAGATGTCCAGAAATAAAGTGCCTTTTAAAGTACATTTGTGGTTTTGTTACATTAAATGAACATTAAGGCCATTGCTAACTTTGAGACAATCTTGCTCAAAAATTATGCCTTGAATTTCTTAAGTAGCTACAGAGTAAATTAATAAAATAGGTATTTCAAATAATGATTTTCTATTAAAAAAAACCAATTTAATTTTATTTTTATTTCCAGGCAAGAAAATCTATTGCAATCGGCCACTGCTTCGTCTCTATAACGTCTCTCAATTTTTTTTTTCATTGGTTTGGAATTATTAGCCGTCTAAAAGGGTCATCACAGTTAGTATCTAACGCATGCAGACGTAGAAATTATACCTAAATTACCAAATGAACATCGGATGCTACCAATAAGGATTTTTACAATGCTTTATTATATTCTATGTGCGGGATAATCTATAGATGAATTCTTCTTAAGTCTTCTGGAGAAGTGATAGCTTCACATTGAGGACATACTCTTTTATTTCCCTGCAAATATAAACATTATGGTTAGGAAAAAATATTTGTCTGACCCATGCATGAATACTTTTAAAGAATACTGCTATACCCTCAAAAAAAAAAACTTGTGCTGACTTTAAACAAAATTGTGTGGGTTTTGCTTTTTTAGTTATTACAAATTGTGTTGAGAAACAATACATAACTTCCTAATAATAATGCATGGTTAGTACAAAAATTGTGTAAAGTAAAAAACCGCAGCACAGATGTAGATATGTAGTTCAGCATCTGCTCTTTAATGTTTCGGATAAATAACTATACCAAAGCTTAAAATATATAGATTACCTTACTTTAAAATAAATACTATAATTTTGTTATACATATTTTTGGAAACAATGTAGTTAACAGTTTTTTGTCAATCGCGCATGGATATAATAATCGTCTCCTCTCGTGATCGTCAGTGTGTTGGAACAACAAATTTTTATTTGTATGTTATCAACACAATTTCTTGCACTGAAACAACAGAATATTGTAATGTTGCAATTTTTACACAATACTTGTGTTCATCTTGTTCTTGTTTTTTTTAGTGTATGTGGACGTATTATCGACTCTAGGTAGCTTTCGTAATGATGTTACTAAATATATTGGTGGATTATTTTAAAAATAGGTTAAATACACCGCACCACATTTTCCTTACAAAACGGATGTATGAACATACATAATTATAAGAGCTGTTTTTGGATAGATTTTGATTTTTATATATTTCGACTATATAGAAATGTATACACTGCGATGCAAAAGTTTAGACAATGACTTCATTTAGCTGTAAATTTTAGAATTGTGATAGTAGAATTACAAAAAAAACCCTAAACATATTAAAAAAATATTTTGAAATGCTATAATTGAAACATAATTGTTTGCTTTGCTATAGGAATAATTTGTTTCATAAAATAAAAATTGGAATGATGCAAAAGTTTAGACACAAATACGAGACTTCAGTATAAAGAAGGAACTTTCGTAATGGTGTGGAGTGAATTTACGTTAAAATGGACGACTTTTTTTTTGTCGTTTTTGAAGAGATGACTATCTCTGCATTGTACTAAAGTGCAAAAAAGAATAACATGTCACTATTTTGTGATTTTATATGGAAAGACTGCACTTTTCATCAAGAAAATCGGTCGATGCATGTCTCTAAATCCACGAATTCGTGCCAAAACTTTAAGGTGATGGACTGGTAGGCATTCGATTCGTATTTAGAGATGTTAAATTGTACATTTGAAGCAAATATGATTTGAATAAAGATTTAAAGTGGCTATATTGTCTGTTCGGTGTAAAATTGAACCAATATTGTTATTAAATCTGTTTACTTCACTATCGTGTTTGTTTAAATTATCATATGAAAAAAATACAATTTATCAATCAAATTGCGAAATTAGGCCATTACCTACTTTAAATTAGTATAATCTCGTATTATGTGTCTAAACTTTTGCATCATATAAAATTTTTTTAATGAAAAATTATTGCTATAGCAAATCCAACAATTATGTTTCAATTATAGCATTTCAAAAAATATTTTTAATATGTTTAGGTTTTTTTTTGTAATTCTACAATTATAATTCTAAATTTTACAGCTAAATGAAGTCATTGTCTAAACTTTTGCATCGCAGTGTAGCTGCTACTTTGCTAAGAAAATTAATAATTAAATTTAGTATTCCATTTAATTAAAATTTAGGGGAATTTCTATTTTTTGTAAGAAAATACATACAACAATTTAAAAACGTAATATTCATATGAAAGTCGAATTTATGTTAAATATATGCCATGGATAAGAGAAAAATTTTGGATACGCTTGAGTATTTTTTCATAAACTTTGTTACAAGAAATTAAGAAAAAGTAGCATTATCCATGAAAACTGGATTCCGAGTACATTTGTGAGCGGAAGGTTACCAGGAAAATGTTTTTACGTAAATTCACTTCAATCAAAAGAACTAAAATATTAACTTTCTTGCGTTTTAATTTAAGTTTTAAGTATAAGCATTCCTTAAAAATTAACTCGTCTCCAAACAACAAATATTTCAAACGCTTTTTAAAGCATGCTATTCCCTTTTTACAAGCATCAAATTCTAAAGCTAAAAGTTACTTAGGAAAAATAAACGGTAATTTTTTTTCTTTCCCTCAAAAGTTAGAAGCACAAAATATTGCGAAAATGTGAAAAATTAAATAAGTTAGGTGAACTTCTTGATGTTTGCTCGAATTTTCTTTGCTAAAAATAGAAAAGACTGTTTTTTAACTTCTAACTAACTTCTTTCAGACCGTTTTAAAACGCCATAAATCAAAAATTCAATACCAGAGGGAGAAAAAAACTTAGTTTCTGCACAGAAAATAAATAAGGTTAAACGCATGTTTTAAATAACTTTATTATAGTTCCTTGCTAAATTTGAAGAGTACCCATTAGGTGATGTTATCGCCCTTTTAACGCACGCCAATTATGTTAGTAGCTAACTATAGAAATCCAGGTTCAGAGACGTATATCCGTTTTTACTTAAAAATCTTGTAATTATTGAGTAGAAATTTCAATATTGAATAATACTATTTTTTTTTGTCATTCCCTTGTTTCAAACAACTGTTGCAATTGTAGGTAAAATACACAAACCCCAAAATTATAACTATTAGTAGGTTTTAAAAACACGGTGTTGGTTTAATGATGTGTTAAAGAAATAATAAAGACGTAGGTCACAGTAGGGTTCAAAACTTTTTTGCAAGACGATTTTATCAGGCACTAAATATATTGTGTAACTAAATTAAAGTTACAGTGATGTAATTCAAGTTGTTGACCTGTACATTTTTATTCTAAGGAGATCATATAACGACAATGTGCTATCATTATTGAGATCCATATCAAATTTATTTTGAGCCAAATAATTTTATATTGCTTACCCATAATAAATTTTATTGCAAATTTATAAAATTTATTAAAATATGCGTTTTTTTGTTTGGTTAGATTATTTGTTATTCCGCGCCAAATCGTTATAGAAAAAATCTGTAACCCTTTTCGAGCAACAAGTAGTAACTTAAAGAGGGTAGATTTTTAATGAGTTCATTTTGTACAGTCTTTTAGCCGTCGACGCATTAAAATTAACATTAATTAATTAGTGGCAAAAAACAGGCCCTGAATGGGGGGGAGAGGGGTCGGCTTCCGTGATTAAGTGCGAATAAATTTAAATTCTTTTTACATAAGCCATTAAGCGAAACCGCTATCATTTATCATAATAGTCGGAGCGAAAAGTTTAAAATGTGTCACCCTTTTTGCTGTTTTTTCTTTACCCTTGTTCATAGAAGGATTTTCCCCCCTCTTTTTCGGGTCCTGGTTTTTTGGAGAACTTTGCCGGATGTTGGAAAACGGTCCACCTATTTTAATAATTATAGCTTTTGATATTTTTTTTCCTTTAAAAGTAGTTACGGTATTCTTCTCGAAGATTGATAATCAAATCAATCTCATAATTTTAGATATTTTTAAATTATATATTTAGATGATATTATATTTTATAATATGAGGCGTTATATATTTAAATAAAAAGTACTACTTTGTCGCCAATTTTATTTAACGTATTTATTCAATATTATTACTTAAGAGTTTTATTTGAAAATTAGGTCTCTTCATTGGGAGCGAGAGCTAAGTCAACTGCTCCTCTGCTTCGTTTGTCATGTTACTTGAGCTTTTTTTTTTGGTCTTCGATTCTCGGTTATTATTTTTCCCCTGAACATTATATTTTAATGTTTGAACTAACTCATTTTTTTACTTTGATTAAATGACTTTGTTGGGAATGCAGGGCCTTCGCGCCTATAAGCCCAGGAAAACAAAAAATAGCCGAAATTATTGAAAATTAGTTTGAGTGAAAAAAATTAATTCTAGTTATTAGTTTTTAAATTAAAATATACTGGAAATATATAAAAACGGTTGCTAACTATCATTTTTAAATAAAATAGTAGCAAAAAATAAATATTAAATAATAGTCCCAATTTATATCACTATAATAGCATAAGTTAAACTTACTAAAGCTTTCAGCCAGCAATTTTCGCAATGAACGTGCCAACAACACACCGAGACAACAGGTTTGCTATAAGACTCCTAAACAAACAAATAACCAAACACGTTAAAAATCTATTTTCGTACTTAATATATCGGTATTAATTTTTTCGTTATTATGGTTAAATACATGTACAATGAATTATTAAAATTGCAAACGCACCAGGCAAACTTGACATTTGATGTCTGCACTGGAACATGGATTGTCATCAGACCGGTTTTCGCTTCTTGCTCCTTGTAAATTCTCAGGATAACTAGAAGTCTGACATGACCCAACATCTAGACTAAAATACGAATAAAATCTTATTAATTTCGATATTTATATCAGAAATTCAAAGCATGACGTACATCGAAGTAGAAATATAACCAGACAATTAAAAAATAAAGCTTTTAGCATACTTACTTATTAAATCCATTACAAGAACTGTCGGCCAAATCCAATTTACTCTGACCTGAAATTTAAACAAAAATGTGTAATAACTTATTATTGCTGCTTTTAATATATTTTTTGCATAACTAATCATGTTTTATGTGGAAATTTTTCCATTACTTTTAAAAAGGCAAGATAGTAGAAAATACATAAGAAATAATTCATACCTTCGTGATAATTTTCGGTAGACTGTGGTTGGAGTGCTCCTTGATAAGAGGGAAGATTTCTACTTATTTATTAAGAAAACTTGTATAAACAATTTTAGAATATTAGAAACTGAAAGTTGAATTTACATTGATAACCCTTTAATAAAACACTTTCATTTCGAAAATGTGGAATTTTTATCTCCAATTATTTCCGACTGTTACCACTATGGTTTTAAAGATTTCATAAATACTAATTTGATAATCTTGAATATTTTTCAGTTAGGAAATAAGTAATTATACTTTTGAAAAAAACTAAAACTCAAATTACCTATTCTACTTTCAGAAGTTGAAAAACTTGCTAAATCTTTGTAAAAAATTATATAGCATAATTAGAAGCAAACATTTTAGCCTAATTTTTTTTATTCTGATTAAGATTATTGAAATTGCAAAAAAAATTAGTATTTGGTATGCCGTTTACCATGTAATTTAAAGGGCTCACCATATTATCATAATTTTATTCAATAAATTTCTTTAGTAATTTAAAAGTGATTGGATATTTAGCCATTCAAGTACAGCCACGTAAAATAGTTGCACTTGACTTGTTCTACGTATGTATACGGAGGAATTAAAAAATAAAACTATATTTTTCTAGGTTATTGCATTCATTTTTAAAAGGATACTTTTCAGAGGAAAAATTTTCTGCATTTACATCAGTTCTTGCTTCAGCTCGGTGAGCTAATTGTTGCACTGCAAATAAAATAAATAATTTACAATCGCATTACATTTCATTTTATAACTGTATATTTACACTAAAATTTCTAACCAATATAAGTAAATGCATTTACTTGTAATTAAATATATTTAGCTATTCAAAAATAAAAAATTGGAATAAAATACGAAACGGTTTTAATGGTTTTGATTCAGAAATTAAAAAAAATATTTTGGAATTATTTATTCATAATATTTAGTTCGTTCTTCTATTAAAATTCTCTTTAATTAAAGAATAAAATATAAATTATTGTGGTTCAATTGTGGTTGAGCAACGTTAAACGACTTCAAGGTAAAAATTTATTGTTTTCTATTAATGTGTTTATCTGTTTTGAATTTAGTATCCAAGGTAGTGGAACCCAACATTTCTATTAAATAAAAAAAATTAGTATATTAAAAAACTTAAGAAAAGGTTTTAAAAAATTACATTAAAAAATAATAAAATAGTAATAACTTTATAGTGTTCAACGAATAAAAAAAGGAATGTCTTAATAAATTGATATAAGCCATTTTTTTAATCAATAATTCACTTTTGTTTCATAAATAAATACTTATCCCCGCTTCGCAACTTCTCAAACTTAATTCAACGTAATTCAGTCGTAAAATACGCTAGTACATATATGAATCGCTCGAACTATGGGAGAGTGGGAGGTATGCATTTTTGCTTTCTAAATTAAACGAATTTATCCTCTAGTTAAAAAAAAAGTACCGAACCACCTTGAACTTTACCTCCCAAAACGGAAAGTAAATTAAACAATCTAACGAAAGAAAGGAGAGACAAATCGAGCGCAAAATTCAATGCAGAAAAAAGCCGAAGAGGAATGTAATTTCATCATTTTGATGATACTCTTAGCCCTTCGGTTGTAGTCATGGTAACACCCCACTCTAAAAAGAATTTTTTTCGGGGGAGGGGGGTTGAAAACGACCCATTGAATTGCTTATCTCTTTAAGTGGCGTAATAAAGTGTCGGAGAAATATTTAAAATCATTGCTGTAATTTGGAAGGAAACGGGCGAATAGGCAATGTTATGAAACAGGACATGCGTCCTTTTTCTATCAGGATACAGATGGGTAAGTGCCCTTTTTAGTGGTGGATGTTATATTGAATTCGGTTGTTGTCATTGAGAGAGGTTGTCGCCAAATCATTCGACAAAGTGGAGAGAACAAGTGTTTAAGGCTGTTAAAAGAGCTTAGTGCTGTATTTTCACTCATAAAACAAAACTTTTCAATGTAAGGGTCTCTTTATTCTTTGTATTCACTTTAGAGTTACTTAAAAAAATTTGGTATCCGACTATGTTTATAAGTTGATTGTTACAGTATTATATATGTATTAATATTATCTTTGCTATGTTACGCAATGCAAAGATAAACATGCATTTCCTGCACAATGGAAGAATACTCTTATAAAGCGCAATATAAGACTGTCTTGTTTTTACTCTTACGAAGTGTGATGATGAAAACAACTTTCAGAAATCCCAGTTTTTATTCAATAAATATTGTTACTGCACTAGAAAATAACTCATTTACTTTACGCTCATGTAATGTATTACATTATTCAGTGCGAAGATAGTTAAGCATTGCGACACACTAAGTAGGTTCAAGGAAAAATCACTTTTACAGATCACATAGTTGGAGTCTTGATTTTACTTTATACAACTAGATAATAAAAATAACATTCGAAAGCAAAGAAGTCTGTCAAAGTTTTTATTTAACAATATTGTTATTGCACTTGAAAATACTTACATTTATTTAACGCTCATGGAATTTATTAATATATTCAGTGCAAAGTTATAGTATCCGGTCCAAAAGCATTGCTGCACACGAAGTAGGTGCAAGGGAAAATCACTTTTACAGAATGTATGTTGGTCGGTTTTTACAGTTTTAACTTTTAGTATAAGGTAATATTTGTTGTTTTTATTTATCTTTATAACTCACCACAAAACCCTTATAATACTTTATGTGTGTGTACCCTTCTTTTTATCCTTTAAAATTTTATTACTTAGTTTGTTTGCCAGTTCCACATAATGTCTTGTTATTAGTCGATATTGCCGCTATATATTTTCATCCAGAAAGCCATTTGCACTTCCTCACGTACAAATTGCAACCCAAACTTAAGTTTCATCCAATTTCAACTTCATATTCTCCGGTCTAAACTTCCCAACTCTTTTCTCCCTAATGCCCCAACGAGTGCCTATGACAAAGCTAATCCCCCTTGAAGAAAAACCCGCTACAAAAGAAAAAGGTATCTAATATACGCAGGGCTCTAAATTTTACGGAATCATTTTTATTCCCAAGCAGGCCGGGGAGTGTTAAAATAAAACAGTTTCTGAATTCCACTTTAGGAATTTTTTATATTGGCGGGAAGTTCTTAACGACTGTTCAGGAATGTTTCTTTTACGTACCTTCACGGCGAAAGAAGGTGTTATTTTACATCTTTTAAAGGACTGATGAGGGGAGTTTATGTAACACTTTCGGTGGCTTTTAATTAAATCACTTAGTTGTTCGCTAGAAAATGGACTGGAGCTGGGCGAGTGATAGATATTTTTTGTTTCCTTGATGTCGGTTGTAAGTAGGGAAAGTGTTAATTATTTTTTTTACGATGTGGGTATTTTTCTTGGGATGCAGTCTTAAAAGAAATGCCGATGCTGTAATGTTGGTGTAAAAATTGTTTTATGCGCGTATACTTGTGCAATTACTTGCAGAATTGTTTTGAGAAGTTAATAAAATTTGGTTAAATTTTTAAGGGTATCTTAAAAAATACTTCAGAGCGCAGTGGCAATATTTTTGTACCTCAGAGTTAGAGGTGATAGATCTAAAAATCTGAAGAAAAAAAATCCAATTTTTGTTGTACATTAGCATATTTATTAATATAATGTTTAATGTATTGTTCTAAGATAAAGCTGTGACTTGAGTAGTTGACTTGTTAAAGATAAAGTTGACTTGTGTAGCTAAAATTTTCAATGAGCTTTCAATGCGTCTTAAAGTTTGCTGAAACATACTTGCTGAAACAAAATCAACGTAATCTCACAAAAGCTTGAAATAGTTGTAAATAAGGTAACTGAGTAAAAATTTAATTTTTTACATCACGCGATAATGATGTTAACTTCCCGACTACATTTGTCTTGAAAATTTAAATAGCAGATTATTCTTAACAAATGTTTCATTTAAAAAAAAAAACGCTGTTGCAGGCTGTACATCAAAGTAAATTCTCATAATGCTGAAAGGAATGCAATATATCGACATAGTAACATCCACTCATAAAACACAAGTGTACCACATTAAATATCCACCCCACTACTACCACCGGAAATTTTTATATTCATTTATTATCTTTTTCGATCCATCGTCTTCTCTCATTCCATGGATATAATTTCATAACCGGAAAAATGCCCGACATTTGTTTTAACGGAGCCGCTAAACGCTTTTCAATTTTTGCCGCTCGGCAGCGCACCGCCGGGATACAGCGAAATGCGACACCGTGATTCGCCGGCTTTTCCGGGCGTCTTTTAAAAATTGCGAATGACAATGGTCGGAGGAGTTTTCCTCTCTCTATATCCCGATTCTTTTCTCAGACGCAAAGACAAAACTTAGCCAAGCGGAGGGATGATAGAGGATATTAAAGTGAAAGGGAGAGAAAATAAAGCGGATTTGGCGAAGCAGTTGCTCAACTTGGCACTAAGAACAGAATTGGAGTTTGGTACATTTCATTTTTTTATAAATAATATATACACTTTAAATTTAAAAGGGAACACGTAGCATTCTTTTATTTTAATACATGTTTTACGCATTTTAAATAATCAAATTAAAAAGTGTCTTTCTTTATTCTACCGAGTTTAATTTGAAATACTTCAGTTAATTAAATGACAAAATCAGGTAAAAGAGACTTCTTACATAGTTCGTAAAATTATTTTGAGAGCAAAGTATATTTTCGGAACATAATACAGATTTTATTTTCAATTTTCGTATTAAAATGGAATGCGCAAAAAATTCCGTCAATTTATAAATTTGTCTTTACAATGTAAGAATTTTTTTTAATTGTAATCACAATGGGAAAATTTAACTTTGAGCTAGAAAACCTAAAAGCGTTTTTAATTAGTTATATGTATATTTAAAACTAAAACATAAATTTGAAAAATATTTCCAAAATAATATTTATATCGTCATCTAAAGACGCGATATTGCGGATATATGAATCAAACAATAACATAACAATCAATTAAAAAATGTCTTTCCTAAATACTTGGTTATTTACATTTCAGTTCACAACTAAATCACGTTAGAGAAAGTTTCTTTTATTGCGGAACAATAATTTAAAAAATTTATGCGTCATCAAAATTTTTCTAAATAGTAGTTGAAATCCTTTGACTTCGCTTTGCATAGACTGAACTACAAACTGACTGCACTTGGCGATACCGCAACCACAAAAGCCAATTTGGCTCTAAAAATATCTCAACCCCCCAAATCGCAGTAACCTCTCCAGTCGGTTGGTTGTGACAAGGTACAAATCAACGTAGCAGCAATATCGCCGCTGCTGAAACTGAAAACGCCCCCCCACCCCAACATTTATTGCCCCCAGTGTCTTACAACAAAAGGAGCATTCCGTTCCGGACAGGCGACTTTTGCCCCGTTTTGCCCGAGTAATTTATGGGAATTTATTTGAGTCGATGGTTCGTTGAAAAGATGCCACTCGCAGTATCTGTGGAGGCCCTTTGGTTGGCCAGGCAGGCAAAGGTTCAAAGTGAGAAAATTACGGCTTCAGGGCGGCGGCCTCATTGCCAGCCACGAGCGCTTTTAATGACGACCCCGGCGTGTTATATCAGTTAAAGAGGATTTAATTAGTGTATTCGTTTTCCGAGTAATGGGATTGGAGACCGGCTATGGAGTCAGGCGCTTCGGCGAATACTGTTTGGAAAATTATGTTTTCATTAACAAGATACATTAATCACCGTGTATTTTTAGAGTAAATATTTCCTTTTGAATTTACTTCATACAGTTCGATAAAAACCATGGCTGGTATACTAAGTAAGTGCAGTAATCCATTACGGCTTATAATGTTCCGTGTTTTACCCCTCAGCATTAAACTTTGACTGTATTAAAGTTTATTTGTTTTAGGTTCAATGGGCATGTTTGAGATCTAAAGAGGCAAAGGTGAATTGAAATAAATGCTTTCTGGAGCCTCAATAGGAGAATCAGGGTCACGTGGGAAAAGAGCAATCCGAGAAACGATAGAAGGAAATGTAGGAAATGAAAGCTGGAAGGAATTATGGCACCTGAAACAAGCCAGTTATTACGTTGCTTAGTAAAATTGTGATTTTTTTTCACTCAACAAGACATTAATCTCCACGTATTTTTAATGTAAATATCCTGTTTGAATAAACTTCGTACTGCGCGGCCAACATGCATTGCCTGCATACTGAGTAAGTACAAGGAAAAAACGCTTCTACAGAGAAGCTATATTACGTATTCGACTACTGATTTAAAAAATTTAATACATTTGCATTCTATGATTCAGCCCAATCACACATATTTCCCATGATTGCTTTGTTGTTTATTGGAAGTATTCTTTAATAATACTTTTCTAAAATTTTAGAGTCGATAGTAAAACTTCTTTGAGCCGAGATTTTATGAAATGTAATTTTATGTCTGTAATTTTATTTTCTTGTACTTAGGTGTGAACTAGTTGTGGTTAAAATATAGCATAAATATTTTTTTTTAGAATAGGAATTAACAAGAAATCAGTTAAGTTACAAAAAATTAAAGGGTAACAATATTATAAGATCAAACAATAAGAATAAAGTTAAAATTAATATTGAATCTAACCTGTTAGTTCTAGCATTAGCATAGATTGGTGACCAGATTGTGTGGATGATTCATCGGATATATTTTCTTGCTAAAATAAAATTAAGTACTTTTAGGATATAAACAAACGAGCATATAATATATTTTTATACTATTGCATAAAATTTACTTTTTAAATATTAAATAGTACCTTAAAGAAATATTAAATTTGTAATAATAGAATTCCGAAATATACAATTAAAAATTCTTTCCAACTAGGAAAAGAATATTAGGATGTACTTAGTTCACTACCATAGTATTACAGTATGATTGAAATTTCAATATACGTACCTTTGGACTAAACTGATTCGGCCTGTGCATTTTCCATGGTTGTTTTGTATCTTCGAAGCATTGTCTCTTTGACCTAGGACCACAGCCTACAAAACGAAATTAGCAGAATAAAATCACTATCTTAATGACTTTAAAAATAGTATGTTTATGTTCACTTTATACAATTTATCATCTATTTGAAGCTATATTGTTGTTTAAGAAAGAAAAAATAATTATTTAAAGAAAAAAATGATTTTATGGTATAAAATATATAATATTATTATACATATATTTATGTATATATTTTCTCCAAAATTAATGCATCGTCCTCAGTCTATATCAATGCCAATGTTTTGAAAATTTATACAATAAAGTTCCGGCGCAAAGAGATTTTTTAAAAATATTTTCATTTAATGCATGACCATCAAAGATCGAAATTTATGTTTTTAGAATAAAAACTACAAATCCTACATTAGAGGGTTAAATATTTCAATAATAAGGAGAAATAAAAATTCCAAGATAAGTAAAATATAAAGGTTTAGCGTGCTTACCTCCTAGTCTATTAATTCTATTAGCTCTCACTCGAAGGTAAGTCTAGAAAATAGAATGAAAATTGTGTTTAAATATTGATTATATAAAAAAAGCACTTATACATTTTTAATTAAAAAAATTGATAAATTATTATTAGATATTTAATTTAAAATTGACTCTTACCTCTTTCCTGAATTCAGGACATTTCCTTTCAACGTCATGGTAAGACTGCAATCTTAGAGAATTAATCTAAAAATAAATTTATGAATAAATAACAATACAATAAACAAACAAATAAAAATAAAATATATAAAAAAAACTTTGTATTTAAATTTAAAACCGTATAATAGAAAGTTTGATACGTTTGCTAAAAAAATCGCAATTTGACTTGTTTTATTGTAAAAACATTCTTGATAACATGCTTTTTAAAGGAGGATTTAAACAGTTATTGTTCAATCATATGTGACGTTTTGTTTAAAATTGCATTTCTTTCACTAATTTTTTGACTGGAAAGGAAAGGAAAGAATGCGCATTTTTTTATCAATAAAATTTAGCAATTGGGTAATATGAATTGGATTGTATACAGTAGTTTATCGACAATGTTTTAAAAGTTTAGAATGAAATTAAAAGAAACTTAAAAAGTAACACTTTAAGAAGAAAACTATTTCAGCACATATTTCGGTCCTATAAAACAAATATTTACAGCCCGTCATATTAAATAAACAATGACTTCTGTAAAATATCACATTACATAAGTTATATATTTCAACTCACTTGTTCTTGATTATTTTCGTCTTGGATGAGCCATTCTTTTTTTCTGAAAGTCAAAATTTTCAATTTAGAGTTATGCAAACCAGCTCATATTTTATTTGTCTTGATATTAACCGTTTATTTTCTCTTTTAGTTTTTAAAATTTATTTAAAAATAACAAAAATTGTACTTTTAAAACAGTTTCAAAATTATACTCAGTTGAATTTTACTATTTAAATTAAATATTCCATAAAATTTCCTAGAAGATAAAATAAAGCAATACATTGTTTTTTCTTAGATTTAACTATTACTTAAAATTAATTGGAACGTGTTTATTTGAAATTAATTATGCGACATTTTACTGAAATAAAAAATTTTGGTACAACATTGCGTACTAGAATTTATTTCACTAGAAAACATAAATATTAAATTACAATAAAAAAAACCCCCAGAAATTACAGCCATCGCCTTAAAGAAGATTACGCAGTCAATTCTCATAAACATAACATGCAATATAATTTAAGACATTACATACCTCATAAGTTCATTGAGTCTGTCTAATTCCATGTGGTAGTGGTCTGTCAGATCTTGTAGAGAAATAGTCCTGCCACAGATTGGGCAAAGGGGAGGAAGACTGGAATCACATGTCCAACGAGGCACAACTACAGAAAATAAATAAAATAAAATATAAAAATAAATATAACAAGCATAAAAATAAAATATAAAGATAAAAATAATTAACAAGTATAAAAATAAAATTAAAGTTAAAAATAAAATATAACAAGTATAAAAATAAAATAAACAGTATAAAATAAATATACGAGTATAAAAAAAATTATAAAAATAAAATGTATAAAAATAAAACTGTATAAAAATAAAAACGTATAAAAATAAAATGTATAAAAATAATAATGTATAAAAATAAAAATGTAAAAAAATAAAAATGTATAAAAATAAAAAATAAATAATTAATAATTAAAATTTACTTTTTTAAAATAAAAATAAAATATATAAATAAAGTTCCACCGTAATAATTTGGATTTATATTTAATAACTGCAATTTAATTGTCAAATAATTGTAATTCGAAAATATTCATTAAAAATCTAAATATCAGACATGCATCATTTGTTAAAAATTTAGTAAGAATAATATTTTTTAATTACTTCTAACATTTTAATTAAATAAGTGTAATTTAAATGATATAATTATTTGATTGAAAATCTAAATAAAGGTAATACAGGAAATCGTCATTTTGTTACCATTCATTAAGCGATTTTTTAAAAATATTTTTAACGAATGTAATTTTAAAAAACTAATTTTTAATGCATCGAATCGGTAAAAAAGTGGAAAAAATGTTTTATTGTCAGAAGTGGGGTTCGAACCCACGCTCTCTTTCGAGAACCAGAGCTTAAATCTGGCGCCTTAGACCGCTCGGCCATCCTGACTACGACACGGAGTGTCTAAAATACGCTGTTTTCCCAAAGCAATGTTAAACAACTTTGGGTGAGTGATAGTCTGATAGTAATACATTAAATTTATTTAAAAGGTTGATAATTAATATAATTTATCTGCAATACATTTCATAATTTTTAAAAAAAAAGTATTTGGAAGTTAAAAGAGAAAACAAATGAGAGGGAGGGGAGGGGAGGGCGAGAGACGCGTGTAACCATCATTTATTTTGTTTCGATTTTTTTTCTACAACTTTTTTTTACAGAATTTTAAAATATAAAGTTTACAAATTCTATTGTTTCTGATATCTTTATGATATCCATTTCCTTACAAAGAAAAAGCATTTTAAACTTATATAGGTTTACCCTTTTCAATTGCTCTTCCCATTTCCAAAAATACAAAAAAAAAAAAAAAAATCTTAAATAATAATAATAAAAATAATAATAAAATAATAATAATTATATCAAATACGCAGTAATAATACATAGCTAGTACCTAAATGTACCAAAATAATATATATTTTTTCTATTTCCTATTAAATTTTAACTTGAAGTTTGAAATGCATTTAATTATAGCTGTAGATTTTATTGAAACGACCTGTATATATAATTTGTAACTAATATCATTTAGTTAGAGGGGGGGATTATAGGGGGGGGGTCATGATTAAATTTTATCCTTGCAGGGGGAGGGGGGTCTGGTTTTAATATTACAATTATTTACCAAGGAGTGGGGGTAGAATTATTATGATTATTAAGTTTTAAGGTCTTCAGAAAAATATATATTCCGGAAGCATATTTATTTATATAAACAGCTACCATACAGTTAAAAATAAACCAGTTACATGGCAGGAAATACATGATACACACATTACATGGCATATAAAATTCATATCACACTATATGTGTAAAATTGATGCTTTTTTATCAAATTTATCCGAATAAGTTAGTTATACAACAAATGCATAAAGTAAAACTTTTCTAAATTATATATCGTAATTACTGTGAGCTGCATCATATTGATTACTTATCAAATCGACAAATAGTACATTTGAAGATTCTCTTTTTAACCTACAGCAAGACAGTCAACCCAGTTGTAAAAAAAAAATCTGCTTATTTCCAACGACAATTCCCAACTTTTGAGAACATAAACAATTTTCGCCCCCCCCCCCTCTAGTTAATTAACGCGACTGCCCTAAGTACGAATTCTTTTACTCAGATTGTAGTAAAATATAGACATTTAAATCATAACTGTCTGGTTATTCTAATAGTAAATGAATTTACACAATGCATTCTTATTATAAACCCTAAACCAAGGGAGGTATGTATTTACTCTTCACTGAATTTTTCCTTTGGATAAGCTATACAGAATCGCTCCTGATACGTTCTTCCTCACTTTTCACATTTACCTTGAGGTAGGACAATACCAGAAACGTTATTGTATTTCCCCGATTTCTTATGAGAATGTAAGAAATAGAAGAGTATGGGGTTTCATAGCCAGAAAAACAAAGAGTACCGAAGGGATATATTTTAACAACACTCTTTAGTTTCTACTCTACAAATAGCAGTTTAGGTTTGTCCAAGTTGCAACTGAAATTTTGTCATAGTTGATTTAGATCTTATTGTATCAACGGAACGCAATTAAAATTTTTACTTTAAGATTAACCACTTTATCCAACGAGAACAATCATACACATACATTCTTTATATAAACATATTTTTAAACAAATGTGCATTTAAAGGTATGAATTGCAAGGAATTTACAAAATAATGTTTAATATTTGCTGAGGGGCACATCAATTTAATGAAATTTGAGGTTTAAAGCCCTAAGGAAATGTGTTATGAATGCATAAATATAAGTTCTCTTTTTTTGTAATTAATAGTCCATTCGAAAAAAATAAAATAAAGTAATGCAAAATGTTTATAAATTCTCAGATAAAAAAGTTTTTGGCAAGACCTCGCAAATGGAGCTTAACCCTCTTGCTACGTCGTTTTTTATACAATTAATAAATCAGCTACTACTGTACCAGCATTTTCCAGAGCTAGAACGCTCTAGTTTATAAAGCAGAAGTTAGTATTAAGAAAAACTGTAAAATGAAGTTTAATCAAAACAAGTAGAGAATCAATTGAAGTTTCGTCAAACCAATTTAACAGAGCAGTAATAAAAAAAAAAAAAGTTCGATGCTGGGCGAACGGAATTCCTGAACGCACGTCACAAACCGGGAACTTTTAGAACCAATAACTACGAGTTCCTTTGATGAAGAACTTCGGCTTGTCATGGAATGTTACTTCAACAGAAGATAAATGCAACTTCTTTTTTTTTATGCCCCCATGTTCACTGACTCGTTTTCCATCTGATGATCAGGACTCGTGCACTTTTATTACTTTTGATAAGCCAAACGATAAGAAGATAAAAAGTCGGCTTCATATTGTTTCCTAATATATTTAGTCGAAAGCGGATTGGCGGATTTATTATTAAAATAGGCGGAGCTTATAAATTTCGTCCTTACGTTTATTAAAATGTTTAGTGGTGTCTTTGTCGAGAATGTTTAGAGATTTATTTTTTCGTTCGCCGTAATGTTTCGCGCAATATCGTTTCAGCTCGCATAAAAATCATTTTATTTGTAGTTCTCGTTTGTTTTATTTGTTCATTCATTGAGAATGGAAGGGGTAGTTGTGAAAATAAGAAAGTTTATGTTGGGGGAATATTTGAGTCATGTTTCGAGGTTTATTTAGTTATTTATATTGGGTTCGTATTGGATTTCAACTTAAAAATATAATAGAAGCATATTTGATGCTTTACTTGATAATTTTTATTAAAATATACTTCATTTAATAAATTACCCTTTTAGATACTATATTACAAACTTCCATAAAACTTATCTCTAAAATAATTATCTATGAATGCACCTCAAGTTATTTAATTCTCATTTTCAATGTTACGTAACATTTATGAAACCTTTATCGTTTTAATTTGCGCCTTGCCTAAAATTGCCTTTATACTCTGTCAATTAATTTAGCGTATGACAAGTGATAGTATGATGTTGTTGGGTTTGAATTAGTTTTTAATATTTTTCCTGAGCGAAATATTTTATATTGCTATATAATAATGGTTTTCTAATAAAAAATAATTAACTTATTAGTTGTTACTATGATACTTATTGTGTGCACTTATAAATACAGTTATCAAACTATCTTTAAAACTAAACTCTCAAACAACAACAAAAATAACTATGATAATTTTTCATCAGTGCTTCGGTTCCCTTTAAACCGTGGTCCCATTTATACAAATTTATGGTGCTACCATCTAGCGGACGAAATGTAATACTTCAGTTTTTGTTAGGGTGTCGCGAGATTTTTTTAAAAAATCTTTTTATTTCTTTTATGACTGTAAATAAAGAATTTACTTAAATTTGGTTTTATGCATTTAAATTGTTTTTAATTATTTATCAGAAATTTTTCATCCTCAAATGCCACTTACATGGTGTCAGTGTGCCCATTGGATTGTTTTAACATTGGTACCTTGGGATTATGAAATTAAAAACATATTCTCACAATAAATAACTAAATACTCGACGTTAAATTGAAAACAAAAAACCACACGTTTAGATCAGTTATTGTGGTTTTTTTAATGTACATGAGATGACAATTAGAAATAATCATTCTTATCTAAAAAAGAATAAAACGAAGCTTGACTCTGACTCGGAAAAAATATTAAATTAAGTAATAAATAGATAGGCAAAATTTAACACCGCAGAAACACTATCAAATTCCAAACAGTATGGAAACTAACGAAGACGAATTCTGGATTTTATGATTCTAGACCGGTTGCACATGCAATAATTTCTCCCGCACATCCGTGCCGCATTCCGTGTTTCAATACGCATTAGCCAATTAACCCATTAAAGTCAAATGTGAGAATTCCTTAATAACTTTTTTACAGACCAAAGAAGTTAATTCCTTTTAGTTAGTTTTTGAAATTCCTTTTTGAATGTGGCTTAATTTATCCTACATAAATTGTTCAGTAGCCTTTATTTGTCTTACATTTTATTTATTTAGATAAACTAAAACAGAATACAAGAACCTCTATTATCCAGTCTAATTGGGACCAGAGGTATATTGGATAATCCAAATCCCGGATAATAGAGAATATTTTCAATTAATAGTAAAACGGAAGGAGCACCGAAAGTCCGCAGACCCTAAATCGATTCTGGTTTTACATTAGATTTTAGTGTTAAGTTATCTCCGATATTGAGACGTGCTGGCAAACAGAAAGTGCTTAATTTTTTTTATTTCTATTCTTAAGTTTTAAAATATTCGAGCGGAGTTATGGGAAAATTGCTCATTTTTGCTTTTATAGTAGATATCACTTAGAGTCTCACGATTTAAGAAGATACCCGGAGTTTTACGATTTTTTTTCAGTATCGCTGGAGATTCCTCTTTTTAGAATCTTCGTAGAATTCTGAGAAGGGTTTCGTTTGTGAACAATCGCGAAGAAATTTATTATGTAGACTCACGAACGGTCGGTTAACAGAGAGTTCCGGATAAAAGAGGTTCTACTGTACTTTTTTTTGTATGGCAAACTATCTCGCCAAGTCTTTATTGTTTAACTCTAAAAGGGGTCGACCCAAACACAACACTCACCTTTCTGCTCTACGACATCCGTCGAGCACTTCCCAGACGAGTCAGGTTCTTCCACCTCCGTCCCCGGGCTGGACAAGTAGCTCTCCTTGTCCGTGAACCCGCCTCCACTGACGGGCGAGGTGGCCTCAGTCAGAGACGGCAACGTCATCCCGCCTCCATTATTACTACCATTCGAATCGCCGCCTCCATACACTGTGAAAAGAAAGTCGGTTGTTTTTAGAAAAAAATCAGTCAGCTGGTGTGCCAGAAGAATCTGTTTATTTTAAAAGAGATCATTTGTTTGTTTTATACGAATAATTTGTAATTTTAACGAAAAAGGGTTTTTTTACTGACAAATTGTAAAGAAAAAAACTAAATTTCACCTCCCTCCCTGGTCACCTCAGTGCTATACTACCAAGGACTAATAAAAAAAAAAACACGAGTTCGAATCACGAACCTTCAGATCATCAGTCCAACGGTTGAAAGTCAACAAACAGTTGAAATACTTCTTCGATTGCAGTCTATAAACAGCTCATTTTTACAGATTAAAACTTAAAAGAAAACAGAATTTTTATGTAAAAATATGGTTTTTTTTTAAATTAACGTATTTTTCCCATGTGTACCCAGTTCCTGATTAAGAATAACAGATACTACAGGCACAGAAAATTTTGGTGGGCTCCTAAGCAAACTTTAGTGCATTATTCTTCGTATAATGTTTAATGTTAGAAGAATCAAACTCAATAGCTAAAACTTAAAAAAAGATTGCAAATAATTATACATTTAAGTCCTGAAACTCTGTCTATGTCACTGAACTTGTCTATTCTGATGCTGTATTTCCTAGTTTTAAAAATTATGCTGCATTACAAAATGAGATAATTTATTGATATATGCATGTTTGTGATTGATTAGTTTAAACTGCCTCACAATCTAGCTTGTCTCACTTTAAAAAATATCAAACACTTATAATTTACTTACAGAAAATTATGTTTAAATACCAGATTTGTCACTCCCTCAAGCTGTCCGTACATGCTTTTGTAAATTTTAACATCATAAAAAGGGAGGTTTGAACAAAAAATCTTTTTTGGTGGAACTATTATGGTTAATTAGTTTGTGTAATTTCCAAAATGCATACGAGATTTTTCTACCAACCAATAGTTTTTTTTAAATAATTTTATGAATATGCAATGTCCCTGGGTTATAGAGTCACTCTTACAAGATTGATTTAAAGTTCAATAAAAAAAAACTTACTAGACGACTAAGAAATCGAATTAAAATTGTCATGTTATTCTTAATGGATTGCAGTTTCTAAATCAACCATCATTTTAAAAGTGTAATTTTTTCCCATTGACAGAGATTGACCCGGGCTTAATGAAAGATCTCAGTGTACCCACCTCCCATCTTCGAATCCAAGCTCATGTCCAGGTACTTCGATGTCTTCCTAGTCGAAGGCGGCGGCGGCAGGAAGCATTTACCCATGGACTGGTAGCGACTCTGCAGGTATGCCAGGGCCCTGGAGCTGATGTCTTCGCTACTCTGAGCCTTGCCTAGGTCGCTGCCTGACAGCACGGAATGGCTGTCCTGGTGTAGGCCGTGGTGGCCTGATAGCATGGGGTGGTGCATGGGCAGGAATGGAGTCGACATGAAAGGGTAGGAGTTCATGGGATTGTACATGAGGGGCATGGGGAAGCAGACGGAGCCGGAGAGGGCGCCGTAGAAGGCCGATTGTCCGGTCTTGTTGACGTCGGTGTACGAGTTGGGGTCCATTGTTAAGATGTTGTTGTTGTGTATGTTTTAGATGGTTTTGTAGAGGTGAATGTCGTTCTGGATGCTGATTGAAGAGGATTATACCATTCTTGATATAGTGTCTGAAATATGAAAAAAATAAGAAGGATTAAAGTAATTTGCTTGCAGGAATGGTTTAATTGGATATAAGTCACATTACACACATTTTTGGACGGTCGACGACCTCGTAATTTTGATCTGTGTCAGGCACTTAAGTGGACACTCAACCTAGCATAATGGACGCTTATAAATCGACATACTTAAGGTAATAGGCACCGGAACCGTATTCAAATTTACGCCACCAGGCATCACTAGATCTGAAGGTCAACGTTTTAATAACTGGGCTGTTTGCTCTTTCGAAATAGTGTATAGAAATTGAAAATTTTAACACTACTAGTTAATTAGCAACGCTGCTGCGTTAGAATTTTTGGTTAGAAAATGAAAATAGTTTAGCCTGATAATCAATTGTTATACATTGGATGCAAAATACAGAGCACGATTTACAAAATTCCAATTAAAAATGTTGAGTTGAGTTATTAAAAATATAGTTCTATTCAAGGAAAACTTAAGAATACAATGGTCATTATAGTTAGCACACACAATTCCGAAACTTTTCAAAATTAAAAAAAAAACCATCTGATAGTTCAACCATCTGATCAACTTCTAGACTCGTGAGAGGAAAAGCAAATGCAAATATATAAATCCAAGCTTCCCAAAATATGCATCCGAAGGGCAGCACTGCGAATATTTCTTGAAAGGGCTCAAAGGATTTCACCCAAGGATTTCTATTGTAACGTTCGTATGTGGCTGGGGATTTGATGGAAACACCCCAAAAATGTGGGACGCTGCTAACAACAGAATCCCCCTATCCACTATGATTTCCCTATGCCGTTATTATCGATACCGTTTATTTCTTTTTTCCTTTAAGTTTTTCCCATATATATTTTATTGGGATTGAATTTGGGCATCAGCTAGGGATGTGAATCACAAAAACTAATGGTTATGTGAACGTGTTATTTGTAATTGAAGACGGATAGTTCTTGAATAAGCAATACTGTAAGATGTTTTTTTTAAAATAAGCTTCTGCTTACAATTTGTTTTGAATTGATACATCCTTATTTTCATTTAATTTGGAAAATAAGTTTCCATAAAATCTTATAACTGCAATTTCGTTATTTAAAAATTCTATGATTTAATATCATGTAATAATTTATTTCTTTTATCAATACAACTTTTATTAGAATAGTTTACATTTTTTATTATAAAATCTACCTACAGTTTTAGTTTAGTACAAGTACTTTTACACACAACACAAATAATTACTATAATACAAACAAGAAAAAAATTTCGAAAAAAAATAACAGGAACATAGTGTTATTGTTCGTAAAAAAAGATTGTCACTGCTACATCTCAACATCAGAAAGTGAAAGGGATTTGTAAACACTGCAATAGGGAAACGCAAACTAAAATAAAGGGAAAAGTGTTTACATAGCAGAAAAATACCGAAAATTATTTGTAATCCCATCCCACCATACTGAAAGTCATAAGTGTTACAGAATCCGCTGATACCTCTGTGTGCGATTTTATTATTTCCTATGTATTTTTCTATTGCATTCCGATACAACGCATTGAAATACAACTCAGTTTGGTTTCATTTTGGCTTGAGACGTAAAGGTATCAAAAACTTCGATTGAATGAATCTTGTATTTTCTGGATTTTGAAAATATTTATAAAAGTATTTTTTTTTGTTTTTTTTTCCGAAATACATGTTGAATAATTCAATGTGTCTTCTGTTTATAATATTTATGCAATTATATAACGTTTATAAATTTCAGTACAACATTGATAAAGATCTTTAAAAATTCAAATTTTTATATTTATGCAATGAAAACAAGTTTACAATTCGGCCAATTTGCTTATCCGTCAGAGAGTTCTAAATTATTTTCAAGCCGTTTCGCACGTATATTTTAAAATCTGTAACTAACTCTTCGACATTGAAGAAAAAAAGCACTCTACTGTCAGAACATTTAAACCAACCCTGACTCTCTTACACAGGTAAAGTTAGTCGAACCCGTTTGGTAGAGGACAGTAATCGGAAACTTTTTTTAGTCAAAAAACACCCAATTAAATCAGAAAGGTCATGAAAAGACTACACTCTTGGTACCCCATAATTTAGGTAACTCCTGGCTCATGATTACCACTGACAAGCTCAATCCATTGTATGCACTCCAGTAACTTCTGCCTAATGCTCCTATTCCACTAATCTGGCAATTTTATAATTTTAACAAATTGTAAAATGTGAAGTATGGAGAAATCATCTATAATCATATGCTACAAACATAAATATAATTTTAAAAAAGTTAAGGAAATTAAATTCTCAATTAAATATTTATTTTTTTACCCTTTAAGCAATTTGTTTATCTCTCAGAGACTCTCACCACTGACAAGCTCAATCCATTGTAAGAAATACACTCCAGTTAGTTCTGCCAGGAGCTCCTAAGCTCCTGACAAGTCTGACTAGTCTGGCAATTATATAATTTTAACAAATTGTAAAACTTGATGTATTGAGGAATCATTTATAATAATCTGCCACGGAAGTATAATTTAAAATATTTAAAGAAATTAAATTTTAAATTAAACATGTATTTTTTTTACAATTTTAACCAATTTGCTTATCAGAGGTTATAAATTATTTTCAAGCTGTTTCACACTTATCTTTTACCTATAATCAACTCTTCACCAAGCAAGGAAAGAAACTCCACTGTCAGAACATTTATCCTGAACCCACCCGACTTACAAAGGTAAAGTTAGTCTAACCCTTTTAGTTGAGGACAGTAAATCATACTTTTTTTTAGTCAACCCCCCACCCAATTAAAACAGAAAGGTCATGAAAAGACTCGAACCAATCTTGATGCCCTATAATTTAGGTAAGTCCTGGCTCACGATTACCACTGACAAGTTCAATCCATTGTAAGAAATACACTCCAGTTAGTTCTGCCACGAGCTTTCCTATTCCACTAATCACTGGCAATGGCAATTTTATAGTTTTAACAAATTGTAAAATTTGAAGTATGGAGGAATCTTCTATAATCATCTGCTACAAACAGAATTATAATTCAAAAAAGTTTTTTAAAAATTAAATTCTCAATTAAACATTTAAATTTTTTACACCTTAATAAATTTGTTTATCCCTCAGAGGGTTATAAATTATTTTCAAGCCGTTTCGCACTTACCTCTTACCCATAATTAACTCTTCACCAAGCAGGGCAAAAGCTCCACTGTCAGAAAATTTTTCCAGTACCCAAAAGTCTTACAAAGGTAAAGTTAGTCTAACCCTTTTGGTTGAGGACAGTAAATCGGAGACTTTTTTAGTCAAAACTCTCCCAATTAAAAAAGAAAGGTCATGAAAAGACTCCCCTCTTGGACACCAAGCAAGGAAAGAAACTCCACTCAGAAAATTTATCCAGAACCACCTGTCTTACACAGGTAAACTTAGTCGAACCCTTTTAGTTAAAAACAGTAAATAAGAGACATTTTTTAGTTAAAAAAACAACCCAATTAAAAGAGATAGGTCATGAAAAGACTCCCCTCTTGGTACCCCATAATTTAGGTAACTGCTCGCTCATGATTACCACTGACAAGTTCAATCCATTGTAAGAAATACACTCCAGTTAGTTCTGCCAAGTGCTCGTATTCCACTAATCTGGCAATTACTGCCAAAAAGTGACCACCTACCGCGGTCAGTATCCACACCTGTAGCCCGCCTCCCCGAGAGCCGTTTTGTACCGCCTTTGTCCACTTTTTGATTAACGTCCCTGTCCAAATGTGTGTTCCATGGTCGAAGAAGTCTCTGCTGCTTTTGTTACAATGTTCAGGTGTGCGATGGAATACATAAAAAAAAAGATAGGAATAGAATGGGTGGGTTTCCGATTCGTTTCGCTAAATTGTTGGCATTTTTTGGAGAGTCGCGTTTTGGGAAAGTTTCCCAAGTAAAATGAAATTTCTTTCCTTCAAAAGGTGTTGAATTTAGAAGAAAAGGATGGCTACTTGTTTTTGGAAACCTTAATTAAAATACAGCTTAATTGCACACGATCTTTTAGAGATCGTTTTTTTAGAGATCGTTTAATGAAATCTTATAATTATTAACATACACTTATACATTGACATTTAAGAAATTGTCAAGAAAAAAATTCCTTTTGAAAAATAATTATAGTTTGATTTTTGTATTGAACTTTAAAATTTGACCTTGCGTTTTGTTTCTGTTTTTGATTACCAAATGTTATGCTTTACAAGTTCTTACGAAAAAATTTTATTTACGTGTAAATAAAGTATCTTGAAACCAATAAATACATTATTTTTAAAATAACACAAAAGCTTTAACTTTTTTTTATCAGGACGTTATTCAATGAAATTTTTTACCAGTATTTCTTAAGGCACCTGTTATATGTTAGAATATTCGATTGCAAACATGTATGCACATTGTCATTATTTGTTGCAACGATGTAAAAAGTTTAACATTAAATCTGATTAAATCGTTTTTGACAGATCAGTGAGCTTTGGAACCAGCGAAAATTAGCAGCTCATATTATACAAGTTTAGATGATAATGATATTTTGTTACTAAAACCAACATGAAACGACAAATAATTATCCCCACTGCGATTGTTTCAGAATACCGCTCATTTTTTTTAAAACGAATTATCTTGGTGACTTTGCTTATAAACCAAAGTTACATATTGGGCGACAGGCCGCATGCGTTTACCAAATTAATGATGCTTTTAGTCGCCATTTAGAGAGATCGGCGTGTAAACTGATGACTTTATGTAAATTTACTTTCAAACACTTTTCGCCGTCCTCACCCAAAATGTGACAGATTAATGATAACTATCTCCAATACGGTGCGACGGAGATTGGTATTGCCGACTCTGTTATTTAAACATCATGCGCGTTGACTCTCTTTTCAACGACGCTTGTCAAAGTGCTTAATTAAAAATAGGGGAAATTTTAACGCTGCTCAATGAGTAATAGCCCTTTTGGAAAAACCCTAACCCCCACTAGAACATCTGTAATTACAGTCACCGCTTTCTAAAACATTTAATTAAAACGAGTTGTTTATTTTGTTCGGTTTCCTCTTTTTGTTCCGACTGTGTGTGTAACACGGTGTTTTGCCGGCGCCTTTGTTGTTTTAAAAGATACCTGTCACCGTGTCGTTCCCGTCGATTTGTCAAAGGCAAAACGATTGGCGAGTTTTCGGAACTTTTGTTTCCGCAGAAATTTCCCGCGCTTCTGATGTTTTTTTCTGGGTTCCAAAAGAGATCACTCCCCCAAACTAAAAATATCGCATGACGTTGAGATTGATGTTGATTGTGGGGGTTAACCCTCGTTCAACAAAAATATTTTTGTAGAGATTGAGATAACTGGTAAATGATTGAATAAAGTAGTGGGGAGAGGAGGGAAAAAAAGTCCTGTTTCGCATTAGCAGAATCAATTATAGGCCGTGTGAAATTAATTAGATGTCCCTTCTTGACGTTTTATTGATGTCGTACTTTGTTGAATACATAAAACTTTTAAATCACTCTTATCGGAGAAAATCTTCCAAATTGTTAAAAAGTAGTTACTGCTTATGCGTGCCGTCCAATTTTTTTATACTTGATATTCATACACATCAAAATTAATTTTAAATTTATGATTGATTTGAGTATTTTTTATCTAATTTTCGAAAAGGATTCAAAAGTTAAAAATCACACCCTCTATTTGTTCGATTCTTTATAGTTTTAACGCTTTAGAATTGAACAGTTATATTTATAGATAACAAATGCATTAAAATGCAATTAATTGGTAATAGTTACCTTAATTTAATATTATGTACTTATTTCTAATTTTATTTTTGATTTGAAACGACCTATAAGTTATAGTTTTTCAAACTTTAACTACTACTCTATTTTAACAAACGTAATTATCTGTCAACGACTAAAAATACTTGAGTAATAAGACCGTATGTAGTAGAGTAACTAAAAAACGGAGAGCGAAAAAATTATATTTTAATTTTAGTTTTAAAGATATTTTTCAAATAGATATGTTTTTGTACATTAACAATGTATGAAAATTAGCAATATATAATCGAACTATAATTGATTCAACATTAAACATGTCATAATATTCATCATTAACTTTGGGAAGATATTTAATCTATGTGTTTATTGATATTCACATATTCCTATATTCTTATTATGCATTTCATCACACTTCAGCGATTATGTTGTGACCTTGCTTTAAATACTATTGGGAATTCTTCACATGAAAATGTTTCTTGCTTTTGATTCATTATATCTATTGTATTATTCTGCTGTCGTTACAAAGTAAGTATGTTAATGAATTTGTAATATTTCCGAAAAGCTTCTATGTATTACTTATTTAAAGTTGTTTTGTTAAATGGAAATTTACTATGAGTTGTTACGGAGTTATTTTTAGAAAACTCAGTACTAAGATATTTGTTAATATAAATTATACTTATCGTTGCGGGATAGCTTTGAACTTTGTTCCTTTATAAGTTTGTAAGTTTAAACCTTAAAACATTAATGCATTTTGTGAAATTTTTGTGTCGTACAACTACTAAAGAGCTTGTAGATATTTGTTTTAAATTTATCCGTATTAGTAAAACCAAGATATTAAATTAACAGACTTTGCTACATACTTATCTTCAGAACGAAATGATTATAAAGTGATTTCAACGCTTCCGAATCCGTCGCAATTTCGGAAGACCCCCCACCCCCTAAACTCCGTCACGGAATGAAAGCTCTTCCGGGGCTTTCCCTTCGAATAAACGTTGACGCAGCATTCAATATGACGTAATAAATAGCTGTTGCCCCTTGGCCCATTGGGAACAACCATTAATTGGAGTCCCACTCTCGCTTTAAAAGGCGTTATGGTCTAATCGCAGGGAAGGCGAATTATTTCGGTGATTTGTTCGCCGTTGAATGGCAACGACGAGATGTTAATTTTTGAATGATATTTCGCGGAATTCGTCAAGTTGTGAGCGGGAAGTTTGGTGTTAGGGAAAATGGAATGGTTATTGCGTGGTAATTGAAATGTAGTTACATTGAATGTCATGTGATGTGGCTCGATTGATTGAGTGGAGATTTAATCGTTGATTTGAAAATGCATTAATCTATCACTGTGTTTTTTTATAAAGCTAGCCTGAATTTGTTAAATATTTTAATCAAAAGATAATTCAATGTTAGTTTGAAATGTCATGAAACATTTAACTTCTCATTCAACTAGAATTTTTAAATAAATAATAAAAGTTGTAACTAATAACACATTTATTTACTAATTGCAAATCAAAAATTAAAAATTCTTTTCTTGCTTGAATGAATCTCGAACTACTGTATCAAACTGTTTGGAGAATTTTATAACGAACATCTATAAGATCTATAGTGTTTGCATATCCACTAGTAAAAAACCCCCCTCCAATTCCCAAATAGTATTTATATAATATAAAGGTTTAAATCGTTTACCACATTATGAGGTACAAGAATATCCAATAATGATATTTTTATCACCTCACAAGTCCTTACTCTAGTTTATTCATATTCCCTCATTTCCAACTAACGATCAATTGCCATTGAAAACATTTCTAAAAAAACACCCCAAAATGGACGCCCTTTCACGCATCCTCATCGCAAAATCAGATGATGAAAATGATGATACACGTTAATAAAAAGATGAACCGTGACCATAAAAAGAACACCACAAAAGGAAATTGCATGTGGGGTGGGTGACATTTTCGATTACGATACTGTTACGATTTATCTCTTCTTCTTCTGTATCGTATCCCATTCTGTGGTTTATTCCACCCCCCCCCCCTGTGATTCTTGTGTTGTATACCCCAAAAGCAGCTGCTGCCTTTTATTTGTAAGTCCTTGTGGCAACCAAATCAGTCCATTGTTACAACGAGCAGATCCTGATGTGGAGAGGCCGTATAAAAGGAGTGCGGTTAATCGGATGAGGGTGGTGTTTAATCCCGTGATAGAATAAAAGAGTGTATGGACTTGGGTTTGTTTGGAGTTTTTGATGAAAATACTCCTAAGTCAGAAATGGGGTATGAGTTGTAGAAGGCAAAAGGGCAGTGATTGTCGATATTTTTCTCCCCAACCCCTTTAGCATCATCTTAATACAAAATTAAATTTATACTTGAAACTTACTTTAAAAAATTATACTTTTAAGCTTTTTAGCCATATGACACATGAAAAAATATTACTACATACTGCATTAGTACCATAATAAAACCACATATATGAATTTAAAATTCCAAAGCTTGTGCAGTCTTTTGTTTTAGTGTTTCCTACTATGACTTATATGTTCTTAGAAAAAAACTTGTGTTCAAATAGCACAAGTGGTACACAAGTAAGTTGTGTAAAAATGGCAACATTACAATATATTGTTGTTTCAATACAAGAATTGTGATACGAACTCAAATTCGTGTTATTCCTCAACACAACTGAAGATCGCGAGTGGAGACGATTATTATATATCCATGCGGGATTGACAATGAATCTTAACTATATTGTTTTTTAATATATGTATGTAACAAAATTATAACATTCATTTTAAAGTACTGAAGTATATATCTTAAGCTTTAGTTTATCTATTTATCCAAAACGTTAAAAAGCATATGCTGAACTACATTTCGGAAGAATACATGTGTGGTGTGCCTTCAACCCAATTAATTTTTGGGCACAAGCAAGTTTTGTTAAAAATAACATTCAATATAATTGTATACTGCAAAACAAGTTTGTGATATGAACTCAAATTTCTGAGTGCAACCCTTTAACATTAACTTACTGCAAAACTAAATGTATAATTAGACGCATTAAAATAATGATACATTTCAATTTTGTAGCCACATGTGAAAGAATTTTATTACGTACTACAGTGTAAATTCATTTATGTGATTTCAAAAGTTCAAGACTCGTTTATTCGTTCGTTTCAGTGTCGACCACTATAACTATAGCTTAGTTTCTCTTGTATTCCTTTTTTAAACATCACTTTGAGAGATTCGGATCATTTTTAAAACTTCAGGGTGTTTGAACTAATGTGATTATGATTTACCAGTAATTCATTGGCGATTTAGCATTATTTTCAGCGTTTTTTCAGATAAAGAAACACTCGTATCAGAAAAAATGAATAATTCAAATTCAGTACATTATTATTAATATCAAGTATTATTCAATAAATTATAAAAATTGTCGAATTATATTATAAAATTTCACTGAATTTTCATCTATTTTGACCAAACTGTTTTCTGTGAAATTTCGACAAATTCAGTAAATTATTTTTGTCACTAGATCTAAAGTCACGTAATCTTGTGACGAAATTTTCTTTAAAAACTACGAAATAATGATCAAGTATTTTTTGCATCCTCAAAATAAAAAAGTGAATTTTCGCATTTTTGTTAAGTCTGCAAAAGATAGTTTTAAACTTTATTAAAATTTGTTTAAAAGTTTTGAATTTACTGGTAGTATTTAAGTTTAGGCATTTTGTTTAATACTATATTATCATTGATTTTTATATTTAAAATATAATTCGATTTAAAGTAGTTAGCTGTATGTAAATGTACCTTCTGAGTACTATTGCTTTTTAGAATTTTTCTCAAGTATATTTTTACCACTATATATAAATGACCAATTAAAAAAATCCTTAGTTAATACAATTAATTGAAACTCTAATAAAACAAGTTATTATACAGTCCTGCACAAAAGTTTAGGCACAGAAGCAATTCCTGAAAATATCGATAGTATTCATTAATTCCCACTAAATTCTTTTAAGTTTATATTGTTAAACTCGTAAGAAAAAGAGTAACAAAAAAATCCAGAACAAAAAATAAATAAAATTGTCTAACATCAACAAGTCGAAATTTTGCAAAGTTGCCATGCCTCAAAAGTATAGACACAAAAGTAATATTTATGCAAATTCTTGAGCGGAAGTGACTGCGTTATCAAAGGGGAGTGTCTCAAAGCTGCTATAAAAGGTTTGGGATAGTTTTCACTGCTGATAATGATGCCGAAGTCAAAGCAATTTTCGTTTGCGGAGATCATAAGAATTTGGAAATTAAAAAGCCGAGGTAAATACGTTTCTGATATTTCAATAGAATTAAATCTAACCAAAAGAGGTATTTATAGAGTTTTAGCACGGGGGTGATGTATACCAGGCAAAATCACGGTCTGGAAGGTCCAGAGCGACCAGCAAACGAGATGATCGGCAAATTAGGAAACTTGCTTCAAACAGATATTGCTCTGCAAATCAGATTAAAAATTAAATTGCCACCAAGGTTTTAGAAGAATTGTGGAATGTGGATTTTTAAAAAAATCTAAATTTACACACACGTAAGCCACGGTTGCAGTCTCATCACAAAGAAGCCAGACTAAACTGGGCTCAACAGCACATGTCATATAGTGACGAATGGTTAGAGGTAATCTTTCGTGATGAAAAAAATGGAACTTGGATGGCCCAGGGGGGGGGGGGGGGATTTTCTTTCAACGGCCGGACTTCCTTAGCGTTTACAAGGAGGAAGCAAAACTCTGAGAAATACCAGGAAACCCTCGAGAGTAATTTGTTACCATTTGGGAAGTTTTTATGTGGACCCAACTGGAAGTTTCAACAAGACAACGATTCTATCCATACATCCAGCTCAACGAAAGATTGGTTTCAATCCAAAAAAATCACGGTTCTCGATTGGCCAGCATATAGTCCTGACTGTAAACCTATAGAAAATGTATGGGGTATTCTTACAAAAGTAGTATATGCCACAGAAAGCAGTATACCACAGTTTCTGAACTTAAAGAAGCCATTGAAGCAGCGTGGTATGGTATAAAGCCTGAAACCCTGCAAAAGCTTGTGTTTTCAATGAAAAAACGTGTTTTTGAATTGACAAAACAACGAGGAAGCTTTATTGACTATTAAAACTTTTCACTTGTTTCCAAAAATTAAAAAAAATCGATATGTGCCTAAATTTATGTGCAATGGATTTTCGTCATTTTTTCTATGTTTGCGGCTAATTCGCCACATATTTGTTTTTTCATTTTCAAAATTATATTTTTGAATACATGTGTGCATATATTTAAGTGTAATAAAGATTAATTCTGCTCTTTTAATACTAATTTATAAAGCATCATATTTATGTAGTGTCTAAACTTTTGTGCAGGACTGTATTAATAATGGATGCTTCTTCCCCTAAAAATGCTTGTGGAATGTATGTATTACACATTTTTATGGTTACGACGTTGAACTATTTAGAATTTATGATCTCTTCCGTGTACTCATTTAAAAAAGTGCAATTAGGGAAACAATTAAGCTAGCAGCCGACGAAATCAAGGTAAATATAGTGATTGATCATATGTTTAAAGTAAGTGCTCAGTGGTAAAATTTAATGTAAAAATAAAAACCACCACTGTCTCTTTGTATAGTTTATACAATTTAGATAAATGCGTTTTTTTTAAATCAAGAATGCGATTTTACAGCATCTCTACTACCAAAAGTGCATTAAAAACATTCAAAGCAGCTTAGTTTAAAACAAAATCGAATTTATTATTTGCTAACTTTAAAAAAATCTCCAAGATAACAAATTTAAATGCATTGACAAATTATGCATATCCCTTCTTTGAAAGAAAAAAAACCATTGAATGTATGCATAGCATGTATTTTCGGTCTCGTGGAGTCTCAAAAGTTGAGAGCGTGTGCTGTCCCGCGAAACTTCGCCGGAGATTAGAAAACTTCTGCCGCTCCCCTATCGGTAGAGGTCCGGTCAGAAACTTTTGATTGGCAGGGAGCGTATATTTGCTTCAGCGTATGTTCACGTTACAAATTGATTGATTGTGTGATGATGCTTCACTCCTTTCTTTTAAAATGTTGGTTATATGTATTGGTTGTTTTAGTTCTTTCGTAGGTACTTTCGATTTTCTTGATTTGAATGTCTATTTTATTTTGAATTATGTATTTTTTTTATCGTATAGTACTACTAAAGATCATACTGTAATCATACTGTAATAACTACATAGCAAAATTTTAATTGTGTAATTTTGTTTATGTAAGAGACTGTATTTTAGTTATTGTAGATAAAAATGTGCATATGCCATACATGTTTTACTTCAGTGTGTTCGATTTTCAATGTTTGTTTTAGTTTTTATTTGTTCAAATAATTTGAAACAAATTAATTAATAAATTATCGACGAATTATTTAAACAAGTCGTAATAATTATTTTTAAATATTTTTTAACTAGAAATTTTTGGTATGTTTAAAGCGTTCATTGCTTTTCTCAGTATTATAAAATAGATCTAAAAGTTAAGAAAATATTAGTACACTGTGTATAAAGAAAATCTTAATACTTTCTAAAGGTTTAAAAAGGTTAAATGAAAAAAAGTCTGTAGATTTAGAAACTTGCAAAAAAAAACTATTTGTGGAATTAATTTTAAAACCTCTGAATTTTCTACAAGTAACAAGCGCAAACATAGCTTGAGTATTGAACTTTTACTATCTAAAAAAAAATCTAAATGCAAAATCTGATATTAAATTTACTGTTATATTATATAATGTTTTCCAACCAAAAGAGTTAAAACACCAACTTTGCAATCTTGATGCAAAAATGTAGCAATGATTGTAATGCAATACAGTTTGCAAAACGGCATTTATTTAAATATATAAGTTCCTTAAAAGAGACTTCAAAAGTTATACTCAATTACTCAATTAACTGTTTTTCATTAACTATATCGGATTAACTAGTACTTTGTTTTTTGTAAAAAATTAATTAAGTACAGTTCTCAGCGTTAGAAATCTTCAAATTGCAACCATAATATCTAGTAGACAGCTAGTTAATTTCTATCATCTATAACTATGTAGTAGTGAAATACTCTACTAAGTACCATACGCTTATCGTTAATTTAGTGAAGCCCCTCCTGTTTCAACCCTTACTCTAAATAACTGCAAAAAAACCCAAAATAAAGTGAAACTTATATAATTGAGTGCTATGTAGAAAACGGAGGTTCTTAGTTAGAACCATGTGTTTTCACTACTTTGTTCCTTGGAAATGCAATCGTTTTGGAAACCATATGGGGTCGTTCTGTCAAAACCATTGACGTAGAATGGTAGAGGAGAGGGGAATCAAGTTATCTTTGGACGGCGTTGCCCTATTTGAAATTTGTTAACAAAAGCTAAAAAGTTACAGTTTTCATTAAATTGTGGATCCCTTTTTCGGAAAAGTGCATGTCTTTTTACTTAAAAATAAGTCTACAATACCACTACAATGTTCGTTTAAATTGCTTCCTCAATACATTTTCAATTATTTCACATACATAGAATATATTATTAGTCGTATGAAAAATGGTTTAATGGAGTCAAAAGTATGGAAGAGCTGTAAAGGTAAAAAGTATATGATCAGAGGAACCGAATGCTTCCGTATAATTAGTAATTTTGGATTTCATAGTTACTTTATAGGTTAGTTGAATAAGAAGCAAATATTAAAAAAAATTTCAATTTATCTTCGAGCTAGTGTTGATTCAAGTGTCGTGTATTTACATACTTAAAAAGCATGACTCATATTTAGTTAACATACAGACATTTTAAAATTGCGTTGAAGGATTGCTTCGAACTGCCATATTTGTGGAAATTCCAAACAAAGTATGAAATTGAAAATAAAGTTAAATAAAAACCCAATCAAACCTAACAATATTTTAATGGTAATTAATAAACAGATAAAAATTCGGTGATTAAAAAGATATAAAAATGAGAAATGAATAACTTTTTTGTATTAGAATGTCGAATTTTTTTTTTATTCTGCATGATGTTTTATGGTAAGTTTTATATTTGTATCGATATGAAGTTTGTGTAGGAAATTAAATAACATAAAAAAAATATGAATAACCTGGGAACCTTAGTTTTGCAGTTTTTAAAACTTTGTTTTGAATTGGTTTTGTTTTGAACCTGGTAAATTGCTATTTTATAAAACTAAACAATGCACACTTTACCATCAACTTAACTCATTAAAATAGTTTACATTTAACAAAACTATTATATGTATCTTTCAAGCATTACTTTTGTTGAAATGCGTTATTACTCCACATGGTGAACAACATAGCACCGAACTTTCGATATTGGGCCAATAGGCAAGCTATTTTAGAAAAACGACCGACAATAACGATAATATAATTTTTGACCAAAAGAATTTAAAAGCTAGAAAACTCTTTCCAAACTTGAGTTTGTAAAACGATTTATATAATATAAGGACTAACTTTGCTATTTCATTTTACATTGAAAACTAACTTTTAAGTTGTTCACATCACATACTTTTGTACTCGTGTCAGACGAAAAGAATGTTTAAAAAAATATTTACCGCTCAATGTTGTTTTCATTTTAAGTTATATTTGTAGCGTAACTGTATTTTGAAATGGAGAAAAGGTTTGTAAGCTTAATTTTCAAAATAATTAAGTTTCATTTCAATAAAACACACAGATAAACTTTGAATAATTTTCGTCGATTGTTATCTATTAGTTTGTTTGTCGCTTAAGCTCATTTAATAATTGGAAAGCTTTACCAGAATAATTTAAAATATCATTATAAACCACGTGTTAAGCTAAAACAAATTAATAAATTAAAGGCGCATTTTTAAAGATAATTTGTTTATTGGATGTAGACGTACTATGAATTATAAGAATAAAAGCACATGTGTTCAATTCATAAACTAAAGAGACATTGTCTATCAAATTGTATCGCATAATTTATCTTAATTAGGCTTCTAAATATTCTATTATTTGGATATTTATTTTAGATCTGTATCAAAAATGGTCTTGTTATAAGGCTTTAAGATAAAATTAGCGATCAGCAATAAGGCCTTAGTTATAATTTCTATCTTTTTAAAACCTAAAATTTAGCGGTAACTATGAGTAAAGTAATTAAATGTTAATAAATTTTTTAGGTACTGTTATTAAAAGTAAGCGAATGAGCATAATAATTGGTTCATTGATGAGGCAATATAATTGGTTATGTACACATTAATTTATTTTAGTTAGCGAATAAACAAGTTTGTAAGTGCATATTACAAATTAAATAAATCTCTTAAATATTTATGGTCATTAAGAATTTTTTTTTTAAATGTATGCATCAAGATGGAGATGCATTCGATTAAAAATTGAGTGATCCTTGTGAATTTTTATATAAAAGGCAATAAAAAACAATGACTTTTTACGTAAGAGAGAAAAACAAAGCTTTTAACTCTAATTTAGGAATCAGTTCTCTTTCATAGAGAACTATTTTAAAATAATAAGTATTTAAACAATGTTTTAAAAAAAAGAAATTTGTATGCATAAAACCTAATAAATTCGTAAAGGCCGTAGGGTTAGTTAAAATCAAAAATTAATTTATACTACATATTAAAGAATAAACAAAAAATCAATAATAAGGATTCAAGTCCTACCTTATTGCCACTTGTCAAAGAAAAACTTTTAATTGTCAGTCACGTCAAAAATCGTTTGCAAAAAAAATTCAACTCTGGAGAACTCTAAACACTCCTGCTGGGTTATGTTGTGGACATTCGAATGGGGTGGGGTGTTCGAAAGTGATCTCCTCCACGCGCTTTTCCCTCCCCCTTTCCCCCCGTTTAACACCCCCCCCCTCCCGAGTGGTCTGTAATAGCCCCCCTACTTTTCTGTCTCCCCCCTCCTTGTCGTGTTCTTCCGGCAGACGAATTTTGTTCTGAGCCTTCCGATTGGCTGGACGGAATCATCGCCACTAACGCCATCTGAAAAGAATCGGAAAAGATTTCGAAAGGTGATTTTATTTTAATTCGTTTGTGGTGGTGCGTGAAGTTTATAAAGTATTTTTTAGAGCTAAAAAAAATATACTATTGCAGTTAATGGATATTTATGTGATGGGTTTAAAAAAAAAGTCATGCATATTTGTGTTTATGAACGTGTTTTTAAAAGTTTTTTTTTTATTTCTCAGTCTCTCCACTCCTTAAACGCTTGATTCTATGGTCCGTGTACGCGCGGACACGAAGAACTTTTACGAACACTGATTGGTTGGTTGGCGTGTCAATCTAAAATTTTACCAAGCAGTAATCGTAAAAGGTGTCAGTGTGATCCGTGATTCGTGTGGACCGTACAATTAAGCATCAGAACAATTAATTAAAAAAAAATATTATTATCATTAAAATCGTTAACGTTTATAATGAAAACAAATGTTTATATAAAATATGTTAGAGCTTTTGTGACGAGGGAATTCCCGTCGGAGGAAACGTAATTAATCAGTCTACAGCTTGTATCAGCAGATTCCCTTTGGGCCTTTTTGTTGGCTTTAAAAATTAAAATAGAGAGAAAAACATTTTTTTTTAATCTTTGTAAAAAAATCTATATATTTCTATCGATGATCTAAATTTTACAGAAAATGTGTAGGATGCAGTTGTGCAAAGATTATTATTTTGTGATTAATATTGTAATTCAAGCTATAAGAAAACGGATTTTTTTTTTAAATATTAGAACAGAAATAACCATGCGTACTATATTCAAATTATAGAAAATTTTGTTTAACTACATTATTTCTGTTTAAGAGCCAGTTTTTTTAAAAATCAGGCAAAACAGGCAGATTTGGATAGTTGACATTTTTAATTTTGCTGAAATTTGCAGAATATGTTCTTTATGTAAAACTATTAGACACGTATATTTTTGTTTTTGCCCAAATTTTTTTATTAAAGTTTTGGGGGTTAAAGTTGAAGATCATCCTTTTTTTGAAGAAAAACCGAACCAACTTACATATGGCAATACTTTTTGTGTAAAGAGTTAAAAATCGCAGTGACAATTTTTTCGTGTTCTACTTGTTCCATAGTACATGTTAGGAGTAGGACATAAAAACTTATGGTTGACATTTGGCACAAAGGTCACGGGTCATTCAAAGGCATTCAAACAAAAAATGTTTTTTTTTCTGAACTTTTAACCTTCAAAATTTTCTTGTGCCAACCGTGAACCAAAAGTGTATATGATCCAGTGAATACATACTAAAGAGAAGTACCCAAAATTAGCAAGTGATGTGCGGTGGCACTTTTGGTTGCAGAACTATTTGACTTTGAAATTGCCGAAAATCCAAAATTGCATGACTTTCAAGGTCATTTATTCCTTGTGCCAACATTGAAAACGTATAAAATAAGCTGTAAAATAATCCGTATGTATTGTAGAAACAAAATCAATTCACAAACCTATAGGTATTTGCTCCAATTTTATTTAATGAGGCTCTAAACTTTGAAAAAAACTCAAAATTTCGTGCAATTTTGTGGTCTGAAACATGCACATTGTATGTGAAAATATTGCAGTAAAATTTCGAATATATTTTTTAACTAACTTTTATTGTTCCATTAAGAAAAAATATATTTATATAAGTTTGTAAAGAGGTAATTCCATGCAAAATTATCTTGTCTGTAGTGTAAGTCACGTTTGTAAAAAGTGATTATCACTACAACTTTTAACATTAAATGGAAAAAAAATAATAATTGTGGAATAGTTGATCTACACTTATTATAACTAAATAATGTAATGTATTTTATTTAATTTGGATTATTTTTTAAATTTAAAAAGCTTTTAATCTCCTCTTAAATCGTGACTTACACTTCAGTTACATGGAATTAGCCAAAGTTGCTATGCGCTAGTGACATTAAAAGTTCCATAACCATCAAAGAAACAGACAACGTCATTCGTTTAAATTAGTCACGATTCAAAACAGACTGAAAAAACAAATTGATCTCGCCTCCCATCGACTTTTTCCCTGAACCACATAAATTTCCAGTAAATTTGTCGCCATTCACTCTCCAACTTTTTTGGCGAAAAAAACTCGTGGGAAAACTCAAAACACGGCATTAACTATCACAACTAAATAAGATAACCACCCCAATTCCAAAAGACGACAATACCCTGCTACTGGAGATGGGGAGGGGAGATCAAATATCTCAACATCCTTACAGAGAAAACGTTTTCTAACTAAAGATATCGTAACTCCTCTTCTGCGAACATCGGAAGGCCAATTAGAATCCAGGTTCTCACAATAGATCTCCGAAAACTGCCCTTGTCCACCACTTTGCGGCTTGGGACCACCCTTGGCGATCACAAGCTCCCTGTCTTCTGGTTTATGGCCAGAGGGGGGAGTATGTGTTGTCTTAATCACGACAGGTCATTTATTCTATGGCACTATGGGCACTACTGGACTTCGAGGGACATTCCATGGGAAAGTTGGCGAAATGGAGTGTGGGGTTGGTGGATTTGGCGAGGTTGTTGCCAATTTGGATTTTGTTACTTTTTTTTAGTTTTTAGATTTTTTTTTTGTAGCTTTGTGAGTAAAGCTATTCATCAAGAAATTTACAAAAATGAAAGTAATTTATTTTTCACCAAATGCCAGCCTGTTTATTATTAGATTAGTAGGCTTTTGGTCTTTTAATATTTTTTTGACAGTACAATCATAAAAAGTTAAAGCAACATCCAGGACTTTTGTCCAAATGTAAAGCAGTCTTATTTGTTTTAATGTTGAACACCTAACTCAACCAGGAGAAGGAATTGTTTTGGAAATGGAAGGAAATAGATTTTGAAAAAGAACGTGGGTGTGTAAAATATGCGATTCTTCATTAAAACTAAGATAAAGTTGCACTACTTTAAAACAAACTTTGTTTAACCTGTAACTTCACATTTTAATATTTCATTTAGTACCAGTTCGTTCGTTCCTTCTCATTTTAGCACTGTTAGGATTATAGAGCTACTTATATATCACAAATTAGAAAATATCTTCGAAACAATACGAGTCTGTTCATGTGATATTTTTAATATAGTTTGGAGTGATAAAAGACGAATAAAACTCATGACAAATTTTCGGTTGAAAAACGAATAAGTATGATCAAGATACAATATCCGCCAACATACGTAATAAAGATATTGTAAGTTGGAGTTGTGACCATTCTTTCTTCTTTTTTTTTCGACGAGCTAGTGGAAAACGTTATAAAATTAGCGCCAATGCCAATGCGCCTTTTCGCCAAAATGCATCTTCAAACCAACTTACCAACTGCCATCGTCTCAAATGGGAATCGGAGAATGACAACTGCCGAGCAAGTGAACGACGAATCTGATCACAAAGCTAATGACGACTGAACAGTAAATATCTCTTTTGAGTTTACAGTGACCACTCCTACCGTTTACTTCGAATCGAGCAGTATTTCGAACTTGGCCGGATGAAGCACTTGGGCGATTATTGCTAAGTGGCAAAGTGATTACAATGACAGGGATTGTGGTTGGAAGTAAATTGGCCACTTACTGGTACATAAACAAAGAAGGATATGATGGTTATAAAATTAGTGTATATGTTTCTATGTGTGGTGAATATTAAAACTTTATTATTTTCGATTGTTGTGATAATGTTTCATGTAGGCTTGTTCTCTATGATAATTAAAAATAATAGTTTATGTGTATAGTTATCCTATTGGTAGAATAATTACTAACTATGCATTTTAAATTTTTTTTATAGATACTACTGTTACAAATACTGCAATTTTAAAACTAGTAAAAGATAGTTACTTGTATGATTCTTTTAATAACTTTTTAAAAACTGGCGTTATTTAACGATTTTTATTAAACGATTTTTACTCAGAAAACTACACTCTAAAAAAATCAGTAACACTATTACGAAAAGATTAAGTAAACAAATTTTCCCTTCAGAAAATTCTAGTAAATAGTACTAAAAATAGTGCTGTAAAAATACATCATATATTTTTGTCTATATTACAAGATTACATCTATATTTGAAAATTTTATGCATCCCACACAAATAATGTTTATGTAACTTTACAAACCCATTTTGTGTATCCCGCACAAGTACACTGCAAAAAAACAAACTAAGACTCTGTGAAATTACGGTTGAAAATGGACAAACGACTACGTATTATTTCAAGTAATAAGCCATTAATATCGATCTGGTTTTGGTTGAATTGACATCGTACTAGAGCAGCAAGAAGACAGATCTCATGATTTAAAATCACGATCCAATGCCGAAACCAAAACCTGAGCTGGCACGCAATGCAGATTTTGGACCACAATCCAAAATCGATTTAAAGTGCACCACACCGGGCTACTTATTGCATGATTTTTTTGCTCAGCATGATCGTCTCATAGGAGGGCATACAATTTGTTTCCTATTCCTCACCAATTTAATAAAAAAAACTTTTAAAATTCACTTACACATAAATAGTTAGTCATCTCTCAACGTTACTACGCTGCAAATTGAATGAAGTAAAGACGAAAACACCCTGCTTAATTATGCAGTCAGAGCAGCGTCATAAAGTCCAACAGCATCTTGTCACCGTAATTCAGTAGCATCAGTCTGTGAGCGTCGATAACCCCCTGATGGCTGCAGACCTTTTTAGGACACTTTATTGCTTTATTGCACCTCTTTGGTCTAGCGTTTCCGCTGGCGACTTTTCAGTCTTCAAATAAACAAGCTTTTGCTCCAGGGGGGTCTACTTCAGTTCCCAGGGCTCTGTCCATAACACAAAAGTTCCGTGAATCGGCCACCAGGATACAAGGGTCGTAAATTGATCACAATCCTCCCCCCCCCCTCTTTTTGCGTAACCCCGGCGTCGTAAGACACAATGGGAGGGTCTGAGACCTAGGTCTGAGAATGGGTCTGGAAGAAGAATACAACTATGACCAACGGCAACTAATTATGTGCAGGGCTTCTTCTGCGATGGTCGAATCGTTGTCGCCTGGGTTCATCTTACAGCAAAGTGTCCCAAGGCATCTGCTGTCCAGTGTCCATCTCTGCTTTGAAAGCTTTTTACTGCCCAACTGATGAAGAAGATACTACTGGTGTCTTTATGTCCCCAGGATCTGTCTGTAGTGTAATGGAGATTCGTGTGATGCTTAGATACAACGACTCTGTGCCTTTGTCGGCCTTTTTGGAGTCTTTTCCAGACAGTATTATCGCTGTGAGAATGCATTGGAAACAACGCTCTTAAAAAGTGAAAGGGTATTGTTATGTGTTTGTTGTTTGGCGGCATCATTTGGGTTGATCTGTCAATTGAAGTGTATTCTGGCTCCATGTCCAGTTGCAGACACTTATTTACGAAGAACTAGTAGCATATCAGAGTAGTTTGTGAGATAGTTTCGGAAGATTTCTTGTTATTGCTAGTACTTTATAATTCATAGTACTAAAAATGACTATTACTTCAAAACTTCGATAAAATTCTCTTGAAAAGAGATTAACTGATGTAAAGTTATTTTCTATTACTTGTATGTGTCTTTAATTATTAAATGAAAAAAATAATTAAACTCCATTTACGAATTGCATTATGAACTGAGGTTTTACTTAAAAAGTTTTATTGAAAAAATTCTAGAAAGTAGTTTTTTTATTTATTACGCCATGTTTTAAATTATGTGTTGCGTATTTTAATAAGTATAATATTTGAACTATATAAAAAAATAATAATGGATTCGAATAATTAAAGAAACTAACCAATAACAAACAAGGTCAAATGCGTGCTATAGTCACTGAGTAAACTCACAACACCTTTCAGTGGTTTGGTGGGTTGATGTAACAGGATTATTTGCACTAGAGAAGGGGTCCTATTTCTCCAAATATTCCTATTCGTCATCTAGGAAACTGTCACTCACTTTTCCCGGATAATCCCATGCTTGTCAGAAAGTTATATTTTCACCTTAAAAAAACAGTTTATAATTTTACATTTTTATTTTTCGCAAATTGCATTTTACACGGGATTACTTTTTGTTGCAGTACATTTACCTTTTATCAAAATTGTCATTTTTTCAAAACCAAAATTAGCATAGATGTAAAATAAAATGTATTTTGTTGCAAAATAATGAAGGCAAAGAATCGAAGAATTAACTCTACTTTATTGCAAATATGAAAGCAAGTGTAATTGAAACAACAAAAATAAAAGTGACTATGGAACACCATAATTGAAGAACTTTGAGCATTTCTCACTAACAATATAACTTGCAATAAACTAGGCAGCTTTTTATTTTATTAATTTCATTGACGCAATTTGCTGTGAAAGTATGTTTCAGAAGAGTCATAATACTGTAGATTAACAAATAGCAATTTACTTAGTTTTTGAAGTATTGATTGATGCTTAACCGAGCACAGCGTTTAAATTTTATAATTTCCCTTTTATATACGTGAAGTTTTGTATCTGTTTTCCGTTATCGTTTTTTATCGCAGCTTCGATTGTAATGTTAATAACCATTGTATTTGTTATTTATGAATTTCGCAGTTCACCCTGAAAGTAAAAAAAAGAAAAATTGTTCTAAAATAAGAAATATTTTTCCCATTCCACAGGCTCCTGTTTTCTGAAACCGGTTTTTTCTCATGGATCCTGGTTTGGCCTAGTTGGCCGTACGATGAGCTGGAAGATATCTTAGTAAAGTGGTTTAAAGAAGCTCGTGCCGCGAATGTACCTATAAATGGCGCGATACTAAGAAAAAAAGAGATTTTTGCATTCTATGTACTATTTCCCGTATTTTACGTTTTTCCCGTATTTTACGTTTTTTTTTACCCAGTCCCTTGAGAAACGTAAAATCGGGGTTTCACTGTATTATTTTTTGTTTTCTTATGATTATTTTTCCATTTAGTTTTTTTTAAATAATATTTTTATTTAAATTATAACTTTTTCGAGATCAACCCATACTATAATTCTGCTCAATTTTTAAAACAAACCCTTACGTAATTAATGAATTTAGGAATTCTTTTCGTATCACTATTATATCTAAACAAGGGTCAATTCAATTGTCAATTTTAACTCGAATGAATATTGTTCAAGTCGAGCGCGCCAATAACGTCGCACATTATCCTTTTACCAACCCTGTGAATACCGAATATCACTCGGCAACACCAAACTGGAAAGATTTTGTCTCATAACCCATAGAAGGGGGAAGGTTAACTCCACAACAAAAAGTTAAGGGGGGGGGGGGTACAGAATACAAGTCCCCATCGAAGCATATGATTGCTCTATTGGAGTGCATGGGATCGAGTAACCTGGGGGACAGGTTGCAAAAAGAAAAAGCATTTATGATGAATGAAAAAGTACGTTGGGTTGTGATAGGGAATTGAATGAAATTACCTCTTCGCGGTGGAGATTTTGTTTACTGCCGGATTCAATGAATCTGCAAATCTTGTCCTCAAAAGTTCATTCTGCCGGAGGTGGCGTGTTGGATTATTTGGTTTGATAAAACTGTAACTCCGCTGAAATATTAAATGTTACTTTTAGGGAAATTTCCATACTTTCAAGTTTTTACTTTAGTCTCATTTTGCGTACTTCCTAATGGCAATCGAGATTTTATTTATGCACGAAAATAAGTGGGTTAGTGCGCGTTACAAGCCCTCAAAGGCAAGTTATATATTTCGAAGTAGTTTTTAAAAAAAATGTCAAAAAATCAAAAAAAAAGTAATGTAAATATAATATTGAATAAGAGTGCGTATAACTAAAATATAAGGTCCGGTCCGTTCATTAGCGACTTTTGATAATGGTAAATTGCTTCGACGAAATCGCCAATGAATTCGCCGGACCTATATCTTAGATATACTTTGGAGAATGTAAGTTTTCTAACTAGACCCTTCAAATATTATACATTGCTTTAAAAAAAATTAGGCAAGAAATATCAACCAAGGCCGTTGGGCCCGTTGGTGTATAGAAGGGAAAGACGTATTAGTGGAGAAGAGAGTGCAGACTGTATCAAAGTTTCCTATGTTATATTTTTGAGGAACTAGATACCATACTATTCTTCAATGTTGAAACCGCAACAAAACACCCAATACTAATAACAATGCATAATACGAAAACTTATAAGTGGGTTCGTCGGTGACTGATCGAAACCAGGCAAGCCATCATCTTTCCAAATCAAAACCGACCTGTCCTTTGTCTTATAGCTGGAAAAAAGATTCTCCGTGTATCTATCTCCCTAGAAGATAACAGGCCCTGGAAAAACTGGGGAAAAACGCGACGGCATATAGAATATCTTGCATGATAGATGGGATATCAAATAAAATATCCCCTTCCTTTGTTATTGTTGCGGGGTTAGAAGAACAACTTTTGGGATTCGCCCCCCTTATAAGAGCGAAATCTGGATACGGAGGTCGTATTTCATGTGCGACGCTTAGTGTCATATCATACGAATAAGTGTTTTCGCAAAGAAGACAAAAAAATAGAACCGAATTTCTCAAAAATGGGTAATCGCCGCTCATATGAGGGAATGTGCTGCTATTGTTTTGCGAATTGCACGGGTTGTATTGGATGCTATAGACGTTATTCGATCTAAGTATTGTCAATATTTATTGTGTAAAGGTTGGAGCAGGTAGATTCTGTGCAACTTTTGTTTTTAAAAGATAATATTGATGGTATGAAATAATATTTCTGCGGTAAAATATTTTGGAAATTAAATGTGTTTTATTTTAAAAATACTTCTTATATATCTTCTTCCTTTAACTTATCTCTTATTTTGTATATTCAGTAAATTGATGCAATCCGACGCTAAAATCAGCAATAAAATATATATTAATCTCGCAACCAATTAATCTTTAATTTGTGATAAAATAAAATTGTATTTTTTTTATTGTTATAAGAACTGTTTATTTTATAGATATTGTTTATTTGCAAATCGAGTTATTTGAAAGATGAAATAAAAGGAAAAAAAAAGAGCTACAATATATTAGTTTTTATTTTTTATTTTAAACATAAAAATAATATGTTTAATCTTATGTATTTTTTAACGTTTGGTAAGTTCCCTTAGCAACGCCACAAAATCATTTATGAAATCGGTTAATCAACCACAGTTATACAAATGCAAATTAAAATTTTAAAGGATCTACAAATAAGATTGTTTCAACATCTCGCTTTCCCCTTCGAATTTCGAATAGTGCGTTTCTAGTGGGGCAAATGAGAGCATAATTTCAACTGTGGTGGTGGGGAGTTTGAAGCTAAAATGATGACAGTGAAAAATACTTTATTTTTCACTCTGGGAATTATAGCAGCTCGCATGAGTACTTCGAATCTGTTTCTTCCATTCTGGTTTCATTTGGAAAAAATTACAACTTTCGTGAGTGTTTTCTGGGTGGGTGGAACCAACATTCAAACAGCCGTGTCATTAATTTTGACGGCTCTTTGGATTTATTAAAGTTTTTATTTGTTGGAATTGCTTTCAACATGTAATGTGTCAAATTGAACCAAATTGCGATTATTAATATTTATCATTTCGCGCTTTTATTTCTTTAACGGGGTTTGTGCTGTTAAGATATTGTTATTATTTTTCGCTTTTATTTATTAATTTATTCCAAAGAAGTTTTGATAATAAAAATTTATTTTGGTTTTGGTTATGTTGTGCAAAATGGGTTAGATATTGAACATGAGAAAATTTAAAATAACAAAAATGTTTACTGCGGAAAGGGTTTTTTTTAGATAAAATTCTTAATTGCTTATATAAATTTTAAAAAAAAACCTCTTCTGGGTAGTGAACACTGACAAATTTAAACTATTACACAGATGCAAAATGTTTTATGAACTTTTTTTTTTAACTTAACAATCTAACTTCTTATGTTAGTGAACACAAACTAGGGGTGTGTACCGCTAAACTACTTTAGATTACTGCTAAATAAATCCATTCATTTAAAGGTATTTATCTACCCTATAAGTTGAAATAAAAATTCAAAAACCACTTTTTTAGAATCAGCACCTTACAAAACTTGTAAAAAACAACAAAAAAATCTCCATTTCGGGTTTTTGGCCTAATTTCAATACTTTCATTAGCATAGATTTCATATTAGGATAATTGTAAGTAAAAATGTCTTTCAAAGAATTCATTTAAGAGTATGTCAATATTTTGTGCAGTTAGCAAAAAAAAAAAAATCACGAAAACATACCAAAAAATACAGAGGAAAGTTATTTTGCCATTAAAATAATTAATAAGTATAATTTTATAGATATTAATTAGTTATAAGTAAAGCAAAAAAATTGTTTAGATATTTACATGCAGTTAGTGCTGCCATTTTAGTTTGTGAATTATTACTAATTTTTTTGTTTTAATTGTAACTAATTAATATCTTTAAAATTATGCTTATTAATAATTTTAATGGCAAAATAACTTTCTTCTGTATTTTTTGGTAAGTTTCCATGAGCGCATGTCGTATACTTTATTTAAAAACAGAGTCAAAAGTTTCCCCATTGGAAATGTATAGAGATCTGTTGGAAATGTATAGAGACGATACAAGACCCTTAACATGCACCATGCATACTCACTTCACTTCCGGTAGTTATGGCCCCTAAATCATGTCTTAGGTCAAACATAACACACAGTTCCATATTATCCCTATTGCGAACTTTATATTTATTGTCTGCGACAAAGACCTTTCTTATGAAGAAGAGTTATCAGAAAAGTGTGCGGGGTACTAAATATAGAATTTCTATGCATAAAAAAACTTGACTTGCCCTATTGTCATGGAAAATTATGATGTACGAATATTTAGTAGCGTATTGGCTTGGTGAGAAATTACTTTTATCGCCAAAGTTTGGCGATTTATTTTATTAAGGTGGAAGCTTTAAAAGGTATAAGAATTAGATTTAGGATAATGAAAGATTTAAAGATTGATTTTGCGTGCAATATGTTATACTGTAATTGCTGAAATTAGGGCTATTATAGAAATAAGTACATAGGTATCGTATTTTAAACTACTGTTTACATTTTCACTAGAATGTCTTATTTTTGCTTTTAGTTAAGAATATTATTTTTGAAGAAAGAATTTTTTTGTAATAGTTTTTTGATGTAATGTCTGTAATTTTTATTACATGTGAAGTAATTTTTAAAAAAATTAAGACTAATGTCTCTCTTTTAATAAAACAGAAAAATATTTAAACATCCAATTTATTGGTAAAATAACATCGACAAAACTAAATAAAACTTAATTTATTTAAAAAATTTCCTATTCCTTTCCTGGTTGAAAACTCAGATGCTTCGTTACTGAAACTTTTGGATTCTTCCTCGAAAATAATTTTTTTTTTCAATAAGAAAAACGAAATTTAAAAAAAAACTAATTATACGTGTTACGAATTCTATGTCCAGCCAATTTTGGCAACCAAATAACAACTACACCACTGAAATTATCTTCACAATGGAATGAATCCTATAATACGTGCTGCGATCACATATGGGACCACAGTAACTTCCTCTCATATTACAGTCAGTAATATATAATTCTCCCCCCCCCCCCCCCGTCATATTAGCAGGATATATTGTGTGAAGTAGGCAAATGTGGTAGTACTTAGATCAACTCACCCTACTTGCTCCAGTTAAAAAATAAAGCCAGACTTTAATGTCTCAATTTAATGAAATGTTGTAAATTTTATTTTAAATGAAACCCCAATATCAAAATTTGCGATGAAGAAAACATTTCCGTATGAACGAGTGTAAATTAAAGAAATATCTCCATGGTTTAATTTTTTGCCAGACACGTTTCAATTGGTATAAAATTTTCAAAATTATTTGGAAGTTAATGTCTTACTAAATAAAAGTTCATTATAGAGGTTTAGGGTAGAGGTGGCCTCGTTCCCTCTCCCTCAATTATGTAAATTTATGCACATTCTAATTTAAAAACTCGAACCATCTAATGTTTCATGGATCCATTTTTGAGCGACTGACAATCAAAACAACTAGTGTCACCACACGCAGTTTCCAATGTGATGGGCGACTAATTGGAACTCAGCTGCGATCCGAGGTACAGCAGCAACCCTGTCGTTCCCCCTCCATGTATAAACGGCATAGCATAGAGTTCAGAAGAAGACACAGATGCTGCCAGGCAAAAACCAATACAGAAACTGGTTCGCTAAGTGAAGCCATCGATAGCTCTATAGTAAGCCTAAACAAACGCTCTCGGCAAAGTATTTGGCGATATTCTACGGTGGAGTTTGTATAGGCTTACTACATTGACTACTTCTGACCCTCTAAAAAAACTATAATTGCACCGGATCTTACTTACCTGCGTAGGAAATTACTACCATCTTGTGTAAATTCAGATCTCTTGCAAGTGCGTACACAGTAATTTTTTTTTTTTTTTAATCAGCGCTTTTAAAATAATGAAATGATGCTTTTTACGTAGAAGTAACGTTGAACAAGCGGTTTGTTTGGGCTTACTAGGGTAATTTGGCGACTTTCTGACGGCTTCACTTTATTTCGCGCCAAGCATCTCCATCGTCTTCTAAGCTCTACGATAAACGGCTACTAAAAGTTGACTTGCAACGCTTGAACTGTCGTGTAAAGGCTCACCGATGTGGACCGACACAAAGGCGGGCGATGACAGAATGAAATTCTTTCTGTTGCTGTTGGCAAATCTATTGAGTGGGCCATGAGAAGTGGCCTGACTTACTTGACAAACGATGGCCCCCGTACCCCCCTTTTATATTCACACTTGCATTTCTAAGCCCCCAAAGTCAAATTTGCCGCTAGAGAAACTGCTCACACCTGCATCGTGTTTTTATTTTTTTATTTTATTTTATATAGATATTCTTCTGCTCTTTTGGGTTCGTGTATTTTCCCTACTTTTCTTTCTCTGACGATTGAGTTTGAGTGTGTCTGAGTGCTCATATGCCGTTCCCAAATTTAGAGTTATATATTCCCTCTTTAGTGTTTAGTTTGAATGGAACAATTTTAGGGATTTTTTTTTAAAAGTTCTATATTTGACACAAAGTTTATTTTCAGAATTTAATACGGATTGTTTTTAAATTATAAAAAAAGAACTTTGTTACACAAAAATTAGGGATAAAATAGAAATAGTAGCAATTTAATTATGTTAAATAGAAAAAATTCAGGGATTTTTCTTAAAAGTCGTGCTATATTTGACACTAAATTTATTTTTACAAATTCATACTGATTGTTATTTAAATTATAAACAAAAAAAAAGAAATTTGCTAAAAATTAGGTATGAAACAGAAATAGTAGTAAGTTTATAATGAACTTATGAATAACAAACCAGCAACAAATGAAACAGTTTTATTCATAAATTACGTTATAAAATGAAACATAAAATGAAACACTTATATTCATATATTACAGGTTTCATTCAACAAAAAACATCCATAACAATTTTTAAAATGTATTAAATGCAATGGGTGCGTGTAAAGCCTAAACTGGGATTACCGTATAGGCTGCCTTCTTTGTCCTCGGCCTTAGGTATGAAACTTGCTGCCGAGTATAATAGTTGTATTGGAAAAAAAGTGACAGAAATGAAAAGATTTAGTTCATTTATTCACCCTTGATAAAGAAAACTGCATTAAAGACTTGAATTATGTTCACCATCTTTTGAAAGAATGTAAATGTAAGATATAGAATGTACATTTACATTACATATTAAAGAATTAATGCACCTGCACAAAATATGAATAACAAAAGATCGTTAAAGTCATGTCATAGTTGTTCGATTTAGAAGACTCAAACAAAATGTATAGCTTTCATTTAAAATTACAAAATCCCAATTGACAGATATATCTTAACTTCACAACTTTTCAAGAAGATTAAATTTTGCTCAAACTTGACACATTAGAAACAAACTTTATAGAAATGAAAAACTATAAACAAAGAATAACAAAATAATTCTAGAAACAACTTCACTTAGTGGCAGACTAAATGATTGCTACTTAATGAGTCAAATGCGAAAAGACGGCAAAAGATACAATTCATTAAAGCGTCATATTTCAAAAACAACAATTCATTAAAGCGTTCTATCTTAATAACAATAAGTTATTAAAACGTCTAATTCAAAAATCAACAATTCATTAAAACGACCAATTAAGAAAAAACATTTCATTAAAACTTCCTTGTTTAAAAGTACTGTTTAACTGATCAATTAAAGATGACACTTGACGACACCAATTTTTTTTAAATAAGAAATATTCAGAATATTTCTTTAATGTCTAAATGATAGAGAAACGAATGTCAGTAGCAGACAAAACGATTACCATTAAACAAGCCACAATTCAAAAAATGAAAATAATTTTCTAAAAAAAAATGTTCGTTTCCAAAAGCAACAATTCATCAAATAATCTGGTCATTGAGTGCGGTTCAATAAATAATTTCAAAAAGTCTCTCAACGGATTTCACCACGTTTCTACCTCCACTTAACAAAATAAAATGTTATCGGAAATCTGATTTGGGGAAGTCTATGAAATCAATTTGTACTTCGTTTCTACATTTTTATGGGCAGGTTCTCAATTTTTCTGATTTTAGCTTCCACACTACGTTTATAACGTAAAAAGTGGAAGGTTTTATAATCGTTCAGTCCGTCTGTCTGTCCGTCCGTCTGTCTGTCACCCACTTTCACAGAAAGAACCACAAGTCCCACAGACAAGTGGGATACGTCATTTTAAAGCAAAAAATCAGATTAGGCTACATTCCAAATTTCATTAAAAAATTTAAATTAGAAGTTTATTTAAAATTTAAATAACTAAATTTTTTTTATCTACATTGAAATAACATGCAAATTCTATTTTTATTCATATTTTCACTGTTGTCATCCACAAGTCCCACAGACAAGTGGGATACGTCATTTTGAAGCAAAAAATCAGATTAGGCTACATGCCAAATTTCATTAAAAAATTTAAACTAGAAGCTTATTTAAAATTGAAATAACTAAAAATTTAATCTACATTGAAATAACATGCAAATTCCATTTTTATTCAATATTTTCACTGTTGCCATTTCGTTAAACGTACGAGAAACTTTTGTTAAAATAAAAATACACTTTTGAAAAAATATTTATTTATGTGATATAATTCGGTTTGGATTGTTGTATTATCACAATAGAGTTCTTTTAATGGTTCTATATATATATGTATGTATGTAGAAAGATGCATAGAGAATTCTAACTTAACATAAAAAAAAAATATGCTAAGTTTCGCTTTTATTTTTAAAGCATCAATTGTACAAATTATAAATTTTTTGAACTGTAAATTAATTTAACAAATTATAAATAAGGGAATTTTCGAAAGAAATGTAAATGGGAAATTGTGGCGACAAAAACATTTATTAAAAAAGATTACATCATTATTCTTCGAACTTCAAACAAATTTAGCAAACGATAAAGTCTAATTATTAAATCTGAGAAAGAAGATTAATGAAAATAGTTAATTTTGGCGTTTAAAAGTTTGAATTACAAATAGCTAAAGGCCCTGTTTTTATTAGAATTAAATCACATTTGCCATTCGCAACAATCGCTCGAGAAACTTTAATTCTTTTAGACAATAAATTAAAATAAATTTATTTTTGCAACATCGATCAGTTTGAAATGACGTCAAATATATTTCACTACGGAATCCTTGTATGGTGATATGAAATGTTTTCATTCTATTTAAAAGCGAGGAATATGACATATTTATTCTTTAAAATATAAATTAATTTTTGCAAACGATAAGTAATAATTATTGAATTTTCGAAATAAAATAAATGAAACTAGCCAAATTTAGCTTGTAAATGTTAAATATAGAATTAATGTTGTGTTTGGCGCGTTTTTTCCTGTTAAACACAAATATGTGGAAGCGAGTTAAGTGACAGATTCTGTTACAAACCTACTTGTTTTTTTTAATATTTGAAGTCACAAGTTATATGTTATAGTACAATTGATAAGTTTGTTTAATTATCGCTTTTGAAATAAAATGTTTTTATGAATTGTTGCTTTTGGAAAAAAATATTTCTATAAATTGATGCTTTTCAGAAACAATTTGTTTAAATTAATCGTTTTTTAAAATGGACGTTTTAATGAATATTTGGTTTTGAAATCGAACATTTTTCTAGAATAGAAATGTCTGTTTAATGACCGAACTATAAAAATTTCTTTTTCGAAACAGCAATTGAACAAAAAATTATCTATTTCATTAAACATGGCACGTGATGAATAAAATTGTTGTAAAAAAAAGCTTTAAATCTGAAAAAAAAAACATCAATTCTTTAACGTCTAAATGACAAAACAACACTCAGTGTCAGACTAAACGATTTCTATCAAAAGAGACATTAAACGCAACAATTGATTAAAAGGATGTATTTCTGAAAGAACAAAATTAAGGGGAAACGATGTACTGCCAGATGAAGGATATCACCCCGATTAAATTACGACCATCTTCTCATTTTTTTTAAAAATTCTTAAAAAAAGCAATTTCTTTACAACCCAGTAAAAAAGCCACAAAGTCACCTTTTAGGGAAAAAGGGTTTCAGCAACTGAAGTGAAATAATATTCTTATTTTATTTTTTTAAAACGATTTAGCCCTTTTAGTAGAATGCACTAGGGGGAAGGGAGTGAAAAAAAGGGAGGGATATAAAATAGTTTAAAAGCTTGTTCTTTACAAACTTGCTCTTTTTTTTTAAACTTAAGAAGTAGTTTAAAATTCTAAAGAAAAATGCTCCAATAAATTAAAAGTATTGTGCGCTTCCGTACATGTTGTAGCGTGGGATAAATGTTGGAAATGTAATTCCATAAAAAATCTTATTGATTTTCATGTTAGTACTTCAATTTCAAGTAAAAAACTTGCTTTTTTAAATGTATTATATGTTTAAAAAAGTAAATGAATAATAAAAAAACGTTTGCAATTTTATCATAAAGTTAATTTCTAACATACATACTATTTGTATTGTGAAAATTTTTTCAAATTTCTATAATGCAAAGCGTTATGATCCGAAATGAATCTGGCTTAGAATTCATTCTAAGCCAGATTCATTTCGGATCATAACGCTTTGCATTATAGAAATTTGAAAAATTGATACTGCCGATTGAACAGATTCTAATTGTTCTACATATTTTAGAAATAGACTAGTCTACTACGTTTGACGAAATAGGTCACAAAAATTGAGAGATGGACTATAGATAAAACACTCACTGACGGGGAATATTTGGAGGAACGTTTTTACACGGCTTCAATCAAGTTAAAAACAATTTACACGGGCTCAATCAACGGTAAAAAAAAAGTGTAGAAGTTCAACTATTCAATACAATGTCTACATGGATGGTTGCATGTCTATTCATATAGACATGCATCCATTAACAAATAAAGTAATATACAACCATCAAAATTAACTCACTCAATTCGCCAACAATGCTCTGAAGAAAAAAGATGAAAGAAAAATATGTAAATATTAAAACTAAATAACTTTACTTCAACGCCATATACATTGTTATCTACGTGTTAAACCTTTTTTTTTTGCAATTCAATCTTTATTTATAAATTAAACTTTAAGCTTAAACTTCCAGTTTTGATAAAAGTTCACGAACATAACACTGTTCCTTAACTGTTTCATAAAAATAACACTGAATTTACAAAAAAAAGAAGAGGACAAGTGAGAGAAGAACACTCTTGAAAAATCAGTCAGTAAGTTGATCGGTTTAGCTGTTTCTCAGTCAGTCAAAAGTGACGTTTTACTGATGAAGTCCCCGTTTCCGCCTGCAAATGGAATGACCTCTCCGCTTTGGCAAAGGGAAATTTGGGCACCCCCTTACACATATTAAAAAAAACCCTCTGTAATAAAAAAAAACCTTCCCAACACAAGGAGGGAGGCCACGTTGAAGGATTGAATCGAAGTTATTTCAATTTGACTGAAATTCCCCATGTAGAATTCCAACTTGGCGACAAATCTTAGTTTGGGAACGGTTTTCGCTCAACTTTTGTGCCAAAAGAGGTTAGGATTTTGAACAAAAAAAAGCAAACTAATTTACATTTTATAATAAAAATACAAACCAGTTTTATTCACACAAAAATTACCTAAATATCATCATAATTTTTTTTTTCTCCAACTTATGTTGCTTGGCGTATTTCCGTTCATTTTCACTGAGTATGGCAACCATCAGACAGTCGTCGCGCACACTTTGGAGAAGTGCGAATGCTTTAAAAGTAAAAAAAAATATCCTTCTTCCCAAGTATCTGTTCGTTTACAAGCAAGGAACCCGAAAGCTTGTCTTTTCTTGTTACGTATCTTTTCCATTATTATTATTGGGTTCTGTTTTTAGTACAACAGATTTATTGAATTGAGGAAACACTTATTTACCAGTGATTGACCTAAGTTAAACTTCCTAAAAAATTGGATTCTTCTCAATATATTAAACAATGATGTTAAATATATTTTAAAATTTAGCATAAAATTTTAATATATTGGAAAGTATATTTTAATATCGGTATTTTTTCAAAGATATACAAAGAAGAAAGAAGGATACGAGAAAACTTTACTATACAATATAAGCATTTTCATGTCATACTATTTTTTTTATTGGGCCTTAATCAACAGCATAGTCAGAGCTAATTTTGTCATCTCCGTTCCGTACAATTTTAAAAAAATTGCTTTGAATGTCTTATTATGACTATATGTCGAGATTATAAAAGATAAACCAACAGCATCTTTGAAGCAATACCACAATTTTGTTAATTTAAGAAAAACGAGACGACCATATACAACAGTGTACATAATGATTTGAACAGTGAACACACCTCTGACTCAATAACATTTTAATCGAACCGATTAGAAATTTGGTAGATTAAAAATAATTTTTATTACAAAATAATTTATGAATCCTCACAGTTTCCGGAAGATGGCAGCACAAAAAATATCCTTATGTAACTTACCATTTACTTAAAAAATTACCCATTTGTTTTTAAAAGATATATTTAAATTCTGTTAGTATAATTTTTAGGAGTAACTGTTTTATTTTTTTTCAAATGAACTTTATTTTCTGACAGGCTTTCTCATTAAAAAATCAAATTAAAATAAAGACAAATAAATTTCACAAATTTAAAATGCTGTGAGAACTTAAAATATGCTTTGTAGGAGAAATTTATTTGCAAAAGATAGTAAAAGGTGATTTAATTAAATAAATATCGTTTTCAAAACTTTAAGAATTTTTATAGAGCAATGAACTAGCCTACCTTTTTTCGTAAAAAATCCCATTTAAGAATTCGGTTTCTAAAAAAGTATGAAAACAAAGTGTTCTTTTAGATAAAAAAAAATCATCAAATGATATTATAACAAGTTTGTAGAATATTTACAGACAATGTACCCTATAATAAAAGAAATAATGATAATTGGGATAAAGAAAAAATATTCACCGCCTAACACAAAACATATATTATTACAGCGTAAGTTTATAGCGTTGTCATCATCCTGAAAGCGCTGAAGGTCTTATCTGAATAAATAATCATACCTTATCGTATTGTCTAAGTCAAGTATTGCACTTTTAGAACTATTTTGTAAGCATTGCATTTTGTTAAATTTTATACTTAAAAAATTATATAATAAATGTATATATTTTATACTTAAAAAAACTTTTATACTTAAAAACTATACTTTAAAAAAAAATAGTGTTAATATGAGAAATTATTACACTGTTAGAATCCGATGGGGTAACTTTGGTTCAAGCATGAAATACGTAAGAATAAGAAACATACCTATAACCATCTTTAAGGGATCTGTTAGTGTGTTAATCAGTAACAGAATGTGAATTAAACAGTAATATTAAAATGTCGAAACATAATAATTACAAAGTTATAATTTACAAACTTATAAAAAATGGTTTATAACTTAAACATTAACATTACACTGCATCGTAGAATAGTATTACACTATGAATAACACTATCAATGACCATTTAAAAGAAAAATAATTAAACTTCAATTTTAATTAGGAAAAATTAATTTTTAGAGGCAAGATTTAATAACAAATATCTTCATGAAAGCAAACGATTTTATTATAAAAGGAAAAAAATAATATAATATATTATGTATAACACAATAATATATTCGTAATTAGGAATTTGAGAAGGTTTACATTGAGGCATATGTGATTTTGAATGTTGTACCTTTCTTAAATCTTATATTTATAATTTATCTTATTATTGTTATTTTTTAAGAATCATCTTAACTATGAATAATCATAAAAGAAAAACTTCTTCAAAATATTTAAACAGAAATACTATCTTCCATACACTTTTGAAAGTGTAAAGTTCCAAAAAGCAATCCTTACATCTTAGGCCAAAGTTACCCTGATTCATAGTCAAAAGCTTCCCGGTGACCAATAAATATAGCTTTAAAATATTCTACTTAGAATAAAACAAATGGTGTAATATTCATCAAAATAGATGAAAAAATAATGTAGAGTGTTTTCGTTAGCTAATTTCAATTTTTTTTAAATGTTCCAAACCAATGTTCGAAGAAATATATTTTTGTCATTAAATGCTTGTAAGAATACAAACGTTGGTGTTGCCAAAATTAGAATGAGAAACTTTTTTACATGAAATAAAAGCCAATGTTTCCATCTTTCCAAAAATATAAAACAAGTTAAGATATGATCATTTTATGAAGAGAAATTAATCTTTTCCCGACGCTTGGGCCAAAGTTACCAGTTTCAGGTATAGGAATGGTGTTACTAGACAGGTGTTTGAGACATCCCAGAAGAAAAAAAGCTCATTCCTTCACAGGTCGGGATGGCTGAGTGGCATGAGGCACACAGGAATTTCCCAAAAATCCTGAGAAACGTGGGTTCGAATCCCGCTCCCGACACCCCAGTGATTCGCATACACCGGTGCGCTTTTTGTAATACTATGAAACATAACTAATTAATGTTGTTTTTATAAAACCCTCAAGTGTTTGGTAGATATCTTTTATTTACATAAAACAAAGGGTTTTTTTTGTGTAATGAATAGGCTCGTAAACTGCGTGACTGAATATTATAAAAATTTTACACAAAGATAGGTTTACGTTTCGAAATCACTATAGAAAAGTTCTAAGAAATTTTCATTCGATGAATTTTTTCTTAAAATTAAAAGCATCGTTTTTCAAAGTTCTTAACTCTAAAAACTCTCTTTGGAAATAACCATTTAAATTTTATTCGAACACTTGGATTTATATCGTTTAAACTGTTTTAGAAGTACTATGATTAAATAAAATAATATTTAAATTCGTTCTTCTTTTATATCTTTGGTTTGTTTTAGTTAAAATATACGGATGGAATTTCAAGTGTAAAATATATCTAACCATTGCCATATTTTGAGATTATTTTGAAAATGAAATTTCAAGGAGAATGTAACATACAAATTGAAAGGTTCTTTATTATATAAATTTTGCGATAAAAAAACTATTTTGGTTTATTTTCTTATTATTATATTTGAAGTCCTAAAAACGGTTTTTGCTTTGACATATAACTAAAATTTTGAATTGAAATAATATTATTTTAGAATTGAAGAGGGGCTTAGTGGAAGAACGTGCTAAGTGACATTTTTGAAAAAAAAAAAAGTTATATTTTTGTGTCAATGAACATATTACTAACTTCTTTAATAATGACAAGTTTCCCCTTTTTCGAAAACTTTAAACTCAGGATAATTTTTACGGTTTGCAATTACCATTTTCTAAGAAGAAATAAATTCTAAGATGTTTTATTTTACTTAGTGTTTATTGGTGTAAATACCTAAATGCTTTAACAATTAAAAAAAATCGATGACAAAATCAACAGTGTTTCATTTGCTGATATTGTACATAAAAATTAAAAGAACATTGACTTTGTGTTTATCTCTATATAACTCAAATTTTTTTTTTCATATTATCAACATCACCGATGAAATAAAACTACTATCTTGACAAATAATTTTAATTTTACAAAATGGAGTTCAATCACTTCAACAAATACTTCTAAATCAAATATCCAAACACTTTAAAACGAACTGCATAGTATTTCTTTTTTTTTCTGCTAATGCCAAACTTAGAGACTTAAAAAACAATCTCTATTAAAAGTCATGCCCACCAAACTCATGTTAATAAATCACTTAAAAAAACTGTCGTTTGGTGGTGATGGATATGACATCAATACATCTCCACTCACTTTTTCCTAATCGTCTGCCTAAACAACAGCGAAAAAAGAATAAAAAAGTTGATCCCTAAGTAGACATTTGTATGTCGTTATGGCTCGACCAAAAAGCCCAAGGAGACAATCAGCTCCAATCCCGGCATCAATTTCTTTACTTTGTTTTTGGGACCTCGCGTAAAAACAATCCCCCGCCAAGGGTGACTGGATTTGGCGACGTATTCCAATTCCAACGAAACTCTGGAAAATGAAAATTCAGAATATAAATTTATGAAAGTTCCTCTATAGGTCTGAAAATACTAAATTAATTTAAAATCATTGTTTTTATTAATAAGTATCCTAAGATAAAGTAACTTTATTACGTAGTTTCTAAAATGACGCTTATGATTTTCCTATTAATACAATGAAGTACAATAGTATATTAAAAAAAAGAAACTTAAGCATGTAGGATGCCGTTAAATTAACGAAAACCCTCAATAAAGTAGAATCAGATAAATGGTTAAACTTTTAAGTCGGGCTTTCGAAACAAAAAAGTGGTAAAATAACGAAACTCTACAGAGACGTTAATTTAACCAAACCAAACGAACGATTTAGTGTGCGATGATCTAGCTACGAACTAGTTCTAATTTTTCACGAGTATAAAAGATAAACGTCGACTTCAAGGTTACGACGTCAAACTAAGAAATTATAACAAGGTTATGTAAAATTGTGTTTACAGCACCAGCTGCAATGGAATACAGCAAAATTCCCGGTTGATGTTGGGTTTATTAGGAGCAGAACAACTCAACTTTTCATTATTTTTCTTCAAGAATTGTAAAAACAAAATAATTTTTGTAATAAGAACAGCAAAATATGAGTTTCTATGTATGGTTCGTTCTTTGCTGTTAATGTTTTCATGAAATTAAATAGCTTATCATCGTTGAAATGAGGTTTCTTTCCTCCTTCCATCAAGTTCTACCAGTCTCTATACATTTATTAAAGCCGGATATTTAAAAGTTGATATGCACCAAATTTGCTGTATTTTTACACAAATGTTTAACACTGCAGACCCTCACTGCAAGCAAATTATAGAAATGTTCTCTTCTGAAAAAAAAACCCGAAACATTTGGCGACAGTTTCTTTATGCATGTGGCGCTAGAAGGAGGATGGATGCGAGATTGGCAACCTCGTTGATCCCGAAAGGAGCATCAAGAGCCCATTACGCCGGGGGAGCAGGGGGTTGTTGGTTGCACATGATAAATAGCAGCCGGGCCCCTTGAATTCAAAACCGTTCAAGGCAAATTGCTCCACCTCACCCCGATGACACCCCTCTAAAAGGCCAGCCTTCGATGGAGATGAACAAGAAATACCGGTTTTAATTTCAATAACTGCTATTTCGCGAATTGGATCAGAACTAGATTATTTTTGTTAGAACTTAAGAAGTTTCATTTATTTTGTTATTAATCTAAAATTGAAATGAAGTGATTTAAAATATCTTTATCGGTGACTCAAAATATTTTTAACGCAAAAAGCAACTTGGGAAAAAAAGTAACTAGTTATTGTTAGAAATGAATTTATAGTTTATATTATGTTGATTATATGCTTCTGGCATATCCTCATTATTTTCGTTCGCACAATAAAACCTTTTAACCATATAGTAATTGCTCGTTGTTTTAAAAAATCAATAACGATACTTATTATATACTATATCATCGATTAATTGTGTTTTATCTATCAAACAGATATTGTCTTAACTAAATTGCCAATCAATAAATGTTTCGGAACGATATTTCAATGGACAGAGTTTGAATTAAAACCAGGTTGAGTACCAAAAATTTTGTTTGGCAAATTTGACAAAAACCTTTATATCTTACCAGATCTTTTCAATATAATACCCGGTATTAATTTCAATTCTACAACACTGAGGAAAAACTGAAATATCCAGAAAGAAAAAGAATGTTCCTTGAAGACAACATGAATGAATGCCCCCCTCCCTCCGTATCGCATTTAACGCCCCTTACCCCCCAAAAAACACACTTTTTGGCACGAAACGGTTCCAATGCATAAAAAAAGATATAGGAATCGCAATAGTTCGGAGCTTGTTTCCATTTGTATATGCATGGAGAATTGGTTTGTTGTAGAGATGGGCTGTCCAAAGTCTTTTTTTTATTTATTTATTAGAGTGTGTTTAGGAGAAATTCAAAATGGTGTGCTTTCATGTGTCCTTGCATTTGTAAAAGATTTTTTTTTCTGCTCCATGTATATGCATCATGCGTATTTTATTCTGGAGTTAATGTTTGTACTGATAGGTTTTGGTGTCATACCATTATATTCGTTGGGTTTCCTTTTTGGTTTAAAAAGAAAACGAAGTGGTGAATTAGTTTGTTATTCTTTCTTAAAGAATAATTTTTGCTTGGAGACGTTGAAAAAGGCAACCCATTCAACTAGGTTATTTCTAAAGTCACCCTCAGTTGTATGAGTAATCAGGATAAATGCTGTTTTTTATATTAACAACACATTAGCTCTAACAACATTTCTTAAAACTTAGAAAACTTTTAACGTGTATGGCTTCAAATCCTAAAAAAAAACCATATGTCATATCCACCTAAAAAAGCAACATTAACCTTTTAGCAGGATCCAATTCCATTATGCTATCTGGATTAAAGGATTAAATCTATTATATCCTTTGTAATTCTTTCTAAGAGGCATAATTCTTTCACAACATTTCTATCGATATCATTTTAACGTCCTACATTATCCACCAAACTTCAGGCCGCTTTTACCTATCGATAATACGTGAGGAGATCACTACGGCGAGATCAAAAACCCATTGGATAATCCATCCACGTAGTGCTGAAGACATTGAAGTTTGAGCGAACCCATACGATCCCCTCGTAACATCGTAATCGACCAGAAACATAAGGCAAACATAAATTACAATTACTTTCAGGCAGAGTGCAAGGTTCCAGTCCAAATGGGTAAACATTTGTTCCAGGGATTACCACGAGTTTTATTTAAGCTCGAGGTTTGAACGTTTTCATCTGTTGGCGCGTCTTGTTAGAACAAAATACGCGATCAGGATTTTGGTTTTGAATCCTGGAGGATTAGATTCGGAAGAAGGGATGGTGGAAGGTAACTGGTCATTTATCATGCTCTTCTTATGCTTGTTTTTTGAGTTGTTCGGAAGTTTAGTTATTTTTTGCTGACGATGCCGAGAATTTTGCTAATGGTGTTGAGTTGTAATTATACCTTTGAAATGTTTGATGAATGCAATAGTTTATTTCAATAATAATATATTTCTCAAAAATATTGCAGGATTAATTTTTAATGCATGATCAATATCAATATGCTATATTGTACTATGTCATTATGTCATTATGAAGTGTTAAAGATTTTTTTAGAAAAATATATGATTTATATTTTTTTAGAGTAGTAACCGGTGAAGGTGAGTATCTCATAAATGTTCCATAGTTAATCTATCTTGTCAATGCAGTATATTGAATATTTCTTTTCAACCAATGTTAAACACACTAATTAGTTAAGTATTTATTGAAGACCCCAAATTTTCCCCTAAAATTTCTCAAATAAAGGATTACGTAGCACAATTAATTGGGGAAAATATATCTGAGAGTTTGTATGTACGTCTTATGAGAGAGAGAGAGAGAGAGACAGAGAAAGAGAGAGAAAGTGGGAGAGAGAGAGGGAGAGAGTATTTGAGAATGAGAAAAGTAAGGGGATTGGACAATGGACACGCTAAAAAGTTAAGTAAAATGACACCTTTTAAAGCGCACACAATGATATCTATTTTTATAATCATCACATCCAATTTTTAATTTTTCAATAACAATGACGACTTCAATCCTGGTGCATCTCTATGTCTCCCATCCCGTTCAGGAGCTCCCAAACTAAACCCCAAAGATTATTAAAACCTCCGGGAATCCTCGTTCATCTCCACTTACCGCTATCCGATCGGTTTTTATCTTACTAATCACCGACTTAATTCCCCGAGACATCTTTATGTCTCGTCGCCCCCTCGATGTCCATCGCGTAATAGCTCGAATTCCTGGGCCCTCCAGCACTGAGTTATGCAGAGACATTGAGTGCACCGATTAGTCCGTCTAATTGTTACATCCGTCACTTTAAAAGACGTTATTGCGACGTCCCGAAACGAAGCGTTTATGCACATGAACTGACTATACTCCGTCCCGGGGCAATTAGTTTTGGCCCCTGCATCTTTGGGAGGTCTTCATTCTTTCTGCAGTGCCCATAAACTAGATTTGGCTTTGGTTTGATAAGATATTAAATGACACTAAAGTGATGTTTTTTCCCCTTGGAAGCCATAGATACAACAATTCCTAGAACTTTTGAAAATTTCAAAGTGTATGGCTGAAAATCTAAAAAAACTTAGGTCATACCCCCCAAAAAGCAACAATTAACCTTTCAGCACAATCCAATTCTAATATTCTATTTGGATAAAAGGATTAAATTTATTACATCCTTTGGTCATTCTTTCCAAGAGGCATAATTCTTTCACTACTTTTCCATCGATATCATTTTAACATCCTACATTATCCACCAAACCTCAAGCCGCTTTTACCTATTCGGCTGTAATTAGCAGATATGTTATTTTTCCACGGATTAAAAGCAACGACAGTACTGTTGTAGGACGATTCTCCTGAAAAAGCATCGTTTTTGTCAGATTCGTTACTTTCCCACTTAAATTCTTATAAAGTGTTGCAGACTTACATACCTCAAACTCCTGTAAACAAGGCCTTTGGACGGGTTACTATTTTAGGTGTGAGGTAGAACTCTGTAGGTGTGACGTGTGAACTCTGAGGCTTTTATATTATAAACAATACATTAATTATAGACATAAAATAGTATAAAGAATATAACAATTTAATAAATAGTTTGCTCTGAACCTTATGTGTCCACATTTATGTTTTCCAACAAAATAAAAAGACTTTCACAGCTCCTTAGCGCTCGTGAAACCGCAGGTATCAGCTAGTAGCCAATAACGGAATTTATAAAATTTAAGAAAAGGTCAGGAGACCTTTAAGGTCAATTCAGTATATCGAGCATTGAATAATTGACGCATAGGATTTCGACAATCTGTGACTATTTCCCCCTTTTCATGATTTCGACTTTCGAGACATCGACAATACTAAATTTATGTCCCTGAATTTCAGGGATCTTTAAAATGGGTAAATCTGGGCCTATTCGGAAACTGGCCCTTAGATTTTTGTCAAACCGTCACAAGGAGTGTGATTATGTAGGAGTAAAGGTTGATGGGTTTATTGTTTGTGGATTTTTTTTAAAGGTACTGTTGTTTTAATTGCTTCATCTGGGGAAGTCAGTTCTTTGAGAAAGTTTATTGGACACATGACAAATCAAGTGGCCACTCGGTTTATTTATTTGATGGTTATTAACCTTTTCGATAATAATCGTTATCTTTCAGTGTACTGAGTAAAACAACCATAAAATGTTTGTTTCCCCTTTATTTGTACCTTCTTGCATTTTACCTAGTTTTTTGTTGAACTGACCAACTGGAGTTGTTTTGGTACACAAATCTGATTATACGAACATGCATAATAAATACAATTATTGTACATAAACGTAATAAACGAACAATTGCAAAAGATAACTATACTAAATAACGAAATATACAAATTAATTATCAAACAAATAAAAACAAAAAAGTAGGTTTGTAATAAAACTACCACTCAGAACCACTTTCACACACACCCTAGATTTGTACATCTTAGGAAAAAAATCTCTTATTACATTTAGTTCTATTTCAAACGCCATATAATCGATAATTTTCTGAAATTTCTTTCAAACATGAATTATTTTATTTTTAATTTTTGCGTTACCTAGACATATCGCACTTGTCTATGACATTTGTAGTTCCTGCTTGAACAAATGGTTGAACTGGACAACTATAATGCCTTCCACATTTAACATTATAAACAATCAAATAATAATTTTTATAACAAAAAAATAAATACAATCACGTTTCTATTAAAAATCAAATCTATCAATGACAAAATTAACTCATTTGATAGTAGTATACCTACATTATATTTGTTTTATTTATCAAATTATCTCGCATTTATTTATTAGTAAAACTGAATTCATTTTTGTAAATTAGTTTTAAAAGTTAGCTTCACAAAAAGGTTGGAGGCGCCGGGTATCGATCCCGGTACCTCTCGCATGCTAAGCGAGCGCTCTACCATCTGAGCTACGCCCCCGACAGTAACTTTTCGTATGCAAAACTGGGTCTAAATTTATGAAACACCTATTAAGCAAAAAGAATAAGTGTGTAAAATGAATAATGATACTTAAGAAAGATTCAAGATATATTTAAAATATTCGGATCCAAGCAGATTATAGGTTTAAAAAACAGTCTGTTTTCAGAAGTATTGTAAAATATACCTATTTTAGAGTCTCAATACATCGATTTTATTTCCACTAAACAAAGCTTTATTGTTTTCTAAAACTTTTTTTAAAACTAAATTCTAACTTCTTTTCAACTACTTTCTAAACATTTTAAATAAAATTGCACTTAAAATGAATTTTTTGCTGTTGTTACTTATAATAAGTATTAAAAAAAATTCTCAAGTACTACAACCTTGGTTGGGTTTTGATCCATTTCCCGTAAATTATAAATTACACACAACACAAGCTATTAAAAATATACCTATATCGACCTAATTGTATAGATTAATATAAAATATTGAGGGCATTAAACTAGCTTAATAAAAATAGTATTTTTTTAATCGTGTGAAAAGGGAAAATTCTATTAGCAAGCGCTATCACTCCTAATACTGAAACTCTGCCAGGATAATATTTATTACTTAACAAACACACTAAAACCAACTATGTACTTGCGCAAAACTTAATGGCCCACGCTGCATTAAATACAAATATTACTTAATTCTTTTTACGATCTACGCACAGGACTTAACCGAAAACACCAAACAAGATAGCAAGCAAACAATATGTGGGGTACTTTTCAATTTCATACACCACAATTACTACGATATTTATTGGTAGGGGACAACGCTGTGCAACACGTGCTTTTTGTTATGCAACAATAAGTCAGGTGACGTAATGTGCTTTTCACGTGACTCGGGGGTGGCAGAATTGGAGGAGAAACATTAGAGCTTAGATTAAAAAATATATTTGTAAAAAAACTTATTTAATTGCGTGGAAAATGTGGGAATTAATCTTTTATCAATGTAGTTCTCATATCTGTGGGTGGAACTGAACTTTTGCCTTAGACACTGGCGCTGCTCAATGAGGGTATTAGCCTTTATATGTAAACTGAATTATAATGCTTTTTATTTGTTTAAAAATATGTATCCTATATATATTTTTTAAATAACACATATTTCAGTTGAGTAATTTTTATGTGATATTGAGTCAAGAAATACAAAAATAGTAGGAATGCAAGGCGGAGATCCAGAAAACTTTGCTAAGGGAAGGGGAGTAATTTAGAAGTATTGGTGGTGATTCAGAAGAACTGTAGCACTCAGTTGGAAATTAAAATAAAATGCTACAAATAAATATTTTAAGTAACGTTAAAAAAACACAAATCTCGTCATCTGGACATCTGGTAAAGATTGAAAGAGGGTACGACTCACGAAGAAAAGAAGCTTTTTATTCCATGCTTACAAAAATAAAATTATTGAATGTTTCCTTCTTCGGATTTTAAAATAAATTAAAAAGGTCATGGGTTAAAAATATTTAAACGTAATATTGTACATGACCAAAATGTTACTCTATTAAAAAGATACTGAAGATAGAGCAAGGAATAACTTTGTGCCATCTCTTTGTGTAAGAAATATTAAAGTATTTTACAACATAATAGTAAGAAATTCGAATCAATGGATCTTTTCTTGCATGTAAAAAAATATGAAGCTCAGACTGTAACGGACGAAACTGGATTTGAGAGTTGTAAGTCTGCTTACAAGCGATTTCCCTAGAGGGCAGCACTACTAAACTGGACGGGATACATATTTTTGCTGAATTGCTAATAATTGATATTTTACCATATATTACCTCAGTACAAAATAATCATATAAATACGCATAAGTTAATGGATTGTTCATACAAAACAACAACTGAAAGTTAATAATAAATTTGGTTCGATTAACTTTTCACAATAAACTAAAAGATGCAGTTGTTGTTGAAACGATGTATTTATGGATAAACAGATGAATATAATGTTATTGTAAGCCATTTTTTTTTAAAGATAAGGTATAAAGAAAATAAACATCCTATCTGCCTTAATGTATTTTACAAAGTAAATTATTTCAAATATTTTCAGTAAATTTCGATTATTTATATAAGATATTTAGTGTGAAAAGTTAAAGGTTTTCTTTTTCTTTTACATATGCACCAATAAAATCAATTTTAGTAAAGACAGACGAATACCAGTGCAAAATATGTTTTTATCCATACACTATACATATGCGCGATGTGCGAAATTATACATAAAATATCGGGTCCAAATTTTACAAAGAGACTTTAAAATCACCAATTTCTTTCAAATTTTAAAGTTCTTTAAAATACTGCATTTTTTGCAACATAGCTAGTATGTGGATAAACACTTAAACATAATTTGAAAATTTTGTTAAGCTATCTTAACAACTATTCGAGTGTGGGGCTTTTCGTAAAAATAACTTGAAATTATTATGCTGTGGGGAAAAAAACCCTTCTACCATTGGTGTTAGCCATTATAAACTAATTATTATTAATTCATGACCATTTCTGCTTCACTTATTACCATTTTACCATTCACTTATTACCATTTTATGGTTTGTTTATTACCATTTATTGTTTTCCTTATTACCATTTTATGTTTTCCTTATTACCATTTATTAGCAATATATTGCAACTAACCGTGTATTAGAAATTTCATTATCATCTCCTTTATTTCACGAGCAGACTTCCCTGCGTACTGAGTTTTACCGCAGCAAAACAACTTTTAAAGAAACTGAGGCGATAGGAGAAAGTTACATTTGTGGGGCCGAACAGAACATACAGTCACTGGACAAATTATTAGACGCACTGCATTTTTTTGAGTAATGATGAAAACATACCAAAGAATGCCATATCATTAAAAAAGATGTCGATATATGTATTAGTATAGCAGATAGTATTTTCTATTCAATAGCTTAAGTTTAGGAACACAAATGTCCTTTTAAAGGAATTTTGTTCATCATTGATTGATACATGAAATCTTGCAGTGCGTCTAATAATTTGTCCATGGACTGTAATAGCATTTCTGTGCACTCTCTTTTCATTTCTAATTAATTTTTTTAAGAGGGATGTTCAGTCGTTGTTCAATCTTATAGAGCCTATGCATTAGTTTTGAAATCATTGCGAAAGTATTGCTTTGTCATGTAAGCATTTTCCCACCCGGTATGAGAATTGTCATAACAGCAAAATAAAACAAATTTGAAAGGAAAATAGCTTCCGGTTATTTAAGTATTAATTGATTTAGTTTGAAAGTAGTGTCACTCTTTTCAGAATATTTTGGTGTGATTATAACTTAAAAATTAGTAATTAAATAAGCAGAGGATATTTTCGTTCAAATTTGTTTAAACTTGCTTCTATAACGATTCTCATACCAAGGTAAAAAATAGTTACATGGCAAAAAAAATGATTTGGTATAGGTTGATATTTCAGCACTTTAAGTTTGAAAATATATATCGATATTTGGATCAATAAGATCACACAATGATAGAATATCATCACAAATTTTTAAGTCAACAATTTTGAACCTTTATAGAATGAGGACGATGTATTATGTTATAACATAGAGTTCAGAAAATATTTCAAGTTTTCAAAACTCGTGTTGTAAAACAGGAAAATATATATTAGTTATTATTTTTATTCTTGTATAACGCGTCTAAATTTAGTTCTGTATAAGATAATTATCCCTTAAGTGGGTCGATAAAATAGGGACCAAGCATGCTTGGGAACTAAACACTGGGGGTTCCGACTGAGGCTGACCACCTTACCGGGACATATGCCTAGAACCCCAGAGCCCTAGGTCACGAAAGCTGAAATGGGTACGGCAGACCTTGGCCCACTACTGAGCTGTTGCGCCGAGGAGTTTAGTTTAATAAGATAATTAAATCCGAACGAATTGGCAACAGTTATTGTCTAATTTATATACTTGCAATAGTTTAATTAAAAGTGTTTAGGCTATTTATAACTTTCATAAAGTACGTTATTGAAAATATTAATTTTGTGTTAATAGTATATGTTTAAATATGTAAATAAATTATAAAATAGTTTATAAAGTTTATTTAAACATTTTTAGTGTTTTTATGCTGAGGAATTATTTTTGTTTTCCTTGAAACAACAACAAATTATAAAACTTTAATTTTCGCAAGAGACCTAATTCATTCCAAATTATGGATGGACAGGAACATATTAATTAAAATTATTTGTAGAAATTATTAGATGCACTTAAATAAACTACCCCTTCCCTAAAACTATTTACAATTCAACTTTAAAGTTTAAAAGTGATTCGATAAACGCAGTTATACTCTAGGAAATCACCGATAATAATTATTAAAAAATCTATAAATTAAATAAAAATAAATTTGTTATTTAATACTTGTCCATTTAATACTTTTCCAAATCAACATCCAATTCCTTTGTAATGGAATGTCGTTCCCTCTCCAACCCTTCGATTCTAATTCGAATACAATCAATAGAACACATTCATTACTGTTCTACGATTCATTATTAGAACAACGAACTTGCTGATCGTTTATTTCCCTGAAGTATAAAAGTGTAACTATTAATTTTTTCTTTTAATAGGAATCATAAAAATTATGGTATTTCTTGGTAATGGACACGACATAGTAACGCTTATGATTGATTGACAGCGGCGTACAACAGTGGAAAGGGTTGCCATGGTTACAGCCAAGCTTTTGGGGTTGAGTTGTCATTATGTGAAAAACAACAGAAGGTAAACTCGGCAATGCATTAGAAGGCTTGTGGATAGAGAACGGTGTGTTGACATTAAGAGCTTTTAAAAAATGTGATATAAAAAATAGTTTGCTTTTATTTTTGTCTCTTCTGGAAGAAGAGTAAAAAGTCGCTATCGGAGGAGTTTAAGTATGGATTTTGGGATGATTAAAGGTACGTATTAAATGTCTTTTTGCATAGTCAAATTAAAATTATTCAAATTAAAATTAAAAATGTAAAATAATTGTTTTTTTAAATGTAAATAATCCAAAAGCTGATCATAGCCTAACACAGAATATTAATTCGTAATTTTTAATCATAAAAGTTATTGGTTTAACAGCTGCCCAAACTTAACTGAAATTAAAATAGATAGAAATAGTCAATAGTTTTATTTCAAACAATTTTTTTTTAACCGCTACAGCTTTATGCAGCAATAACTGTTTTTAGTTATCAGAAATTTTTTTAGAAACATTAGCCAAAAAGTTAACGAAAATCAAAAGAAAATTCTCTTGCAAGATGTACATATACTATAAAAGACATAAACTATTTGACAAAATATAATTATATACGTTTCATATACTTAAAAAGAATTAAATTTAAAATAAATGATAATTAGTAAACAATTATTTTAATTAATATGAATTTATTATGTAGTCTATTTTTAAGATGTTTAAATGCTTAACTTAAGCGGTTGTTGTTAACAATACGTAGCACATACATGTTGGGTTTTTATTAATATTCATAGTGTACAAGACAATCTATCACATTTGTTAAGTAAGAGTTGCATGACACAAAATTACTTTAAAACAGTAAGTACATTTTAATGTAATTGCCCATGTCTTCCATTTTGTAAGAAAAATAGTTATGATGTCTATAGTTATAAAATAATTCAAACCCTTTTAAATTAGACACCGATCATTAATGAAGTTGGGTTTGATGTTAGATTTTATCGAAATTAGGGTCCTTCTGGAATTACATTTGATTAGAAGAATACAATATTTCATTACCTTACTGAAACTCATGTTGGGTATAAAATTTTCTTACAATAGAACTAAATCTTTTCTCTGTTCGTGAATCACGTTAAATTTTGCACAATTTCGCTTAATTTCACCACATAAGACAAAATATCATCTAAACCGATCTCATCTATCATCTAACCAAGTCTATAAATTTTCGACATCATTAAAGTTTTGATTTTGGGAGTGAAATCAAAACAACCAATAAAATGGCAGTAAGAAGAAATAAATGGAAGCAGGAGAATTACATAACCTGAAACAACACTATTGAAATTTATTTATAGCAGTTTTTTTTCACATGTTTAGGAATTATTAAATCTTAATGTTATAAATTTTCACATTTACTTAACCTATCAATTGTAAGGTTATAGTGATAGATAATAGTGGAAGTAAAATTAAATCAATTATTAAAAAAAATATTAAAAAGAGATTTTTTAAAAACATTTTCCTTTGGAACTCTAGGTCATATGTCGGTAAAAAATTTTGAATAAAATTATATAAACTATGGAAAAAAATCTTCTATAAAAATGTTTTTTTATCATACGTTTTCGTACAAAATGACCGAAGAAATATGTTAGTTTTTATGTTGTGGTTTTGATACATATATCTACATTTAAAGCCACCCCGAATTGATGTTTTTCTGATTGTAAGCCTTTATACAGATAAAATATAACCAATTTTCGTAACTTTGCGATGGTAACTATTGATTTATAAGACTGTTTTGAGATGGTAACTAAACAGTTAATCAAAATGAAACTTAAAATTAATAATTTAAATCCAACAAAGTATGAGTGGGTCGAGTCGTGGTACTAGGAGTGAAGCAAGATGGGGTGACGTTCATCCTTCAGGTGAAGTTAAAGTAGGACCAAGTTATGTTCACCTACTATTTAAATACAGTTAAAACTGAAATTTAACAATTTTATTAATCGTTAATGCATGATATATCGAATAAAAGTGCTTTTTTTAGTTCCCTTTTTATTACACCACAAATTTTTCGATAAAATAACAAAATATGTATTTTTTCATTAAAAAGTTGCTTTATGGCACACTAAAAATGTACGTTCAAATTTTTTTTTTTTTTTTTTTTTTTTTGGGGGGGGGGGGGGGGTTATAAATACTGATATGTTTTTCTGAAGGAGATTTTCAATGAATCCCTAGTTCCTATGCATTAAACTATGCTTCAAGAAATAAAAACATAAACACTAATAACGTATCATTCCATTCAACACATTTTATTTAGACATATTTATTGCATTTATTCATTCTCTTAATATCTCATTCTCTTAATAACTCATTTCAAAACACTAATCTTTAACTGATAGCTCTTTATAAAATATCAAATTAAATAAATGACTTTTTTTAAAATTATAACTTTAATAAATAATTGGTTTTACATTACCATTTTATATATTATAGATAACGTTAACATGCATATTTCTTTGGAATTATTATTTTTTAAATAGATTCCATCCATTGTTCACATTCATCCTTTTCTGACCCATTTTGAGTAAAGTCACGAATATAAATCAAGGAATTCCCTTGACATCCCTACAGTTTCATGTCGTGAATTTCAATCTCGGCAGAGCATTATTAGCCTCATTCCGGATAAATTCACGGGAAACACAGATTCGGCCTTCCCTTGACTTCTAATAGTAAGACGACTCCAAGTTTTTGGAAAAGTGACCAGAGTTTAGAACTAAAATGGTGTTAGTTAGCGGTGGCTTAAGCGGGTAAGTCAGGTAAACCCAAACGAACTAGTTTTGTATTCTTAAAACGAAATATAGGAAGTAAAAGAAAGAAATGTTTTTTGTTAGTTGTAATAAATATGGCGGGATAAATGAAACAGAGTGTTACATAAGAAACAAATAAAACCCTCTGAACTGCCTAGTGGGAAAAAACGCTATTTGATAAGCTTAAATTCAAGGGTAAGTGGATCTAGGAATTTTCACCTTAGCTTAACATTTGAAACGAAAAAAAAGGCCAAGATATTCAGACGACTTTTAACTTCTACAAAATAACTGTATATGTTTTTCCTTAAGGTGTGGTGTGTGTGTGGGGGGGGGGGGGGGATAGATTAAACGACACACTTAACACGGCAGTGTTATTTCATGTTATTCAATGGATCTTATTACCCCTGGAAAATAATTGACACCACTAAAATTAATTTGACATCTTACAAACAGATCTTGCTAATATTGTCGCATTTCCCCCCCCTCAGCTAATAATTGCTTTACATACTTCTTTTCAAGCCACATAATATTAAAATAAACATGACAACATAATTATTATGACTTAGATACTTTATTTAGATTTAAAACATGTTTAAATAATGTATTTTTCAATGTCATGAATTGGTGAAAAAATAAAGTTTAAATTATTGTATTCAGGGCATCATTTGAATCCCCTAAAGAAGAATTCTTATTTTCTTTTACAAATGATGTAATTTGGACAGTCAAACAAAAATGTCAGTTAGATGAACATTTAAACATCACTATCTTAAAAAAATGATGCTCGATTTTCATGAATAATTTTTAACACCTTGTATTACACGACAACTGTCACAGAAAAATATAATAGAGGATTATAGAAAATTTTAAAAAAAATCTGTAAAGCTATCTTTAGTAATCTTTAGAGTTACACGTTACACCTCATTGGCTCTGAGGTATAGAGTTCGATGTTAAACTTCGATGGTGTTTAGGCGCGTTTCCATAGTGACGATCATTACATTTATTATGTTTGTCGCGTCTTGGTTTACGGTAAAAGCCTGTATTTGTAAACTAGTAACCGATTTCCATATAGAGGCAAAATTGGTTGCAGCACGCGACAACTCCGAGAATTGATTTCTTTCAACTTTTGTCTTGAATGGGCGGAATACATTTCATCTTGAAATTAAAAAGTGTGCGTGATACAGAAATATCGCAATAATTTTTTTTATTGATGGTTAGCTGAAATAGTTTCTGGTGTTATATGAAAGTACGACTTGCCAAAATGCCAGTCCATCACAAAGAAATTATCCATATATCTAGTAAGCTTAGAAAAATAGTTTAGTAATATATTTAAAATAGTAAATTTTATGATCTTGGTTTTTTTAATCCGGTAAAAAAAATATGAGCAACATACGGTTCTTTAAACATTTCGAACATCTCTTTTCTGTACTGATAGCTGATCAAGCACACAAGCCGGAATGTATATGTGGTACCTACCCCTATTCCCCCTGTACTGATAGACGAATTGGCTGACTTATGGATGTTTAGTAGACGATTTTTACGTTTAGATTTGCTCAAAATAGCTAATAGATGCATGTAAACATAAGATGTGAAAGAAAGAGTCACTGCATACGTACGAATGTTTCCGCCATTCGTCGACACATTTTAATTTCTATCCGCGCCAAACTGTGCATTCTAGATCTGAACCCAACTGTTATCAAATTCACGGTTTGCTGAGAGCAAAATTAATACTATTTATTTACGATTCATTGAATGATTTTATAACTCAAATTCAACTTTTTAATGCCATTACCCCCCATAGACTGCATCTCCCGCTAGAATGACAGCTCATTGCCAATTCGGCGACACATTTCAATTTCTATTCGTGCCAAACTGTGTATTCTCGATCTACTCAATTCACCTGCTAGATGAGAAGCACAATTAAAATAATTTATTATTAATTTCAGAACTTAATCAGTCAAATTCTACTTTACATATATCTCCCCCGCAGAATCCATCTCCCGCCATCATGCCACCAGCGGGCCACTATGAAATTCCACAGCGTGCATGGCCCCAACGTAACAGTGGACGATGGCGGCCACCGTGCCTGCCGCACCAGCTCCTTCTGCGACGGCATCGCCTTCAGCAGCAAGCCGATGTCCGTCAACTCACGCGTCTCTGTCGTGGTGGGTGCCAACGAAGACTGGACGGGGGCGATGAGGATCGGGGCTACTACTCTGGATCCGGGCGGGTTCGCCGGGAAGAAACTGCCCAGATATGTCTGCCCGGATCTGACGTCGAGGCCAGGGTTTTGGGCGAGGCCGCTGCCGGAAGCGTGGGCTGCCAACGGAAACAGGTATATTCCAGGCTTGATCTACCTTAAAGACCAATAGGCCCGGGACTAGGGCCTCCAAATTTTAGGGGCATCTAAATTTTACTTTCTATTACGATAAATGCTGTAGACCCCAAAATTTCAGAAAATTTCTGAGACCCTACTTTGTTTTTAACTTGACTATGACTCATACATTGACCTTTCATGATTGTTTTGATCGATGTTATAAGAAATCCGATAGAATTGTATAAAAAATATGACACATTAGTTACGGGCCACCATCGTTACGGGCAATCATATGCAAATCCAAATTATTCGAGCTCCGACCAACCGAAATCTAAACATCCAAATCCTTCAGCTTCAGCGTATATTATTGGCTGTCAGAAAAAAAATCAATTATCCGAATGGCATCCGGTCCCAATTTATTCGAATAACTAGAGTTCTACTTCACATATGTTATTGCGTTTTTATTATTATTTTGTTATTATAGCCCTGACTGCAGGGCCGAATTTAAAGATTTGCTGCCTGTAGGCAACGATTGATTTGGCGCCCCTGTCACAATACTCTCCCCTTCGGGGAAAGGTAGCTGGTTAGCTTCAAAATAGGGTGGTATGCGCTGTTTAAAATAGATACACATAATAGAATCCTCTATGTATCTTTACACACTAAATCGAAAGTGAAGTAGGCGAATTTTTTAAACTGTTCTACTATTTTTCTTTCAACTTCGAAATCCGGGAGGAAGGGGTGCGATTGCCCTCGCAGCGACCATGTTTGCTACTTAATATTAGTACTATATATATACGTTGACGGTTTACGCATTAATATAAATTATTTTTCTTTCTTAAAAATATTCGTATCTTTATAATAATTTTTTATGCCGAATGACGGTTTAATTGGTCGTAAAATTTGCCGACTCAAAAATTCGCCGCTCTAGGCTATAGCCTATTTAGAAATCCGGCCCTACCTGACTGACAGTTACCAAGCCCGTCAAAAACAGCAAGGGGCGAAGAAGGCATTTTCAATGTGAATGAGTCCCAATACTATCCCAATGAGAGGAAGACCGTCTTTGCCCAATGAACGCATCGTTATGCAAATCCGCGGTCAAGGAATAGGTCATCTGAGCCGGCATTGTGTCAATAATAATATTTGCATCTATTTCTCACGCTTTTTAAAAAAATAGTTAACGAATTCATGTGTCTTGTTTGTGACGTTCGCAGAAGCTGTCTTTAATATCAGGTATCGGACCTCGATTAAAATTTTTGAAGAAGTATTTTCGAGTATTTTCCTTTGAAATACTCGATTTTAATAGCACTTAATAGCTCTTTGATTTTAATAGCACTTAATAGCTCTTTGATTTTAATAGCACTTAATAGCTCTTTGATTTAATAGCACTTAAATCGTCCCCAATATTTCAGGTATAGAAGACGTTGATAGTTCGAAGAAGTTCTAATTAAAGAAAAAGTCGAAGTTGATGAAGATTTAGTTTCAGTTTATTTTTTCTTAGGCATAGTGGGCAGAGTTTTACTTACTTGTTTGCAGCTCTTAAAAGTTTCTTATTAGTTTGTAATATCTGTTTTAGTAATTATCTTAATAATGTTTTATACCCATTTATTATTTCTTTTACAGTACATCCTTGATGTTTTATGGATATTTATTAATATTTCATCGAAACTATTTAATTTTTTTTATTCGACTAAATATTAAATTTTTATTAGTTTAAAACGTAGGCAACATTTGATTTTTGCGCGAAAAGTAAACAAACAGAAGGAGTTTCAAATGAAAAAAAAAATCTAGTTTAAATTATTAAAAGTATAACATAATATAATTCAGATTAATTTTTATTTTCAAAATTTTCAGATTAACTTTCTATGTTAACACCAAGGGACATTTCCATTTGTTTATCAATAACGAACACAAAGGAGTTATATTGACTGGATTACCCGTGAAAGAGCAGCTATGGACTCTGTTAGATTTATATGGAATTACAGTTTCTGTGAAATTTGTTTCCAATTGTAAGTAATAAATACATTATTATGTGATCTCTCTAAATCAAGTAAAGACTTATAATTTTTAAAATGCAAAATCTCAAGCATTACTAGCACAGAGGAATTCTCCCTGCAATGAATTGTGTTCTTATCACCCACCCAAAGTTATCTCATTTTTTGTTTCATGATTTAAGCTATTAGAGATTTGTTGTCGTTTTTATATGCCAATCTGAATTGTACATTTTATTGGCTAATGTATTGGTAACTAAAGAATTTTTCAAACATTTGTTTGAAATGTATTTTCTCATTGTCAAATCGTCGTAAAATGCTTTTGGGATAAGTAAATGGCAGGTGTCAACATATCGCTTAGACATTTGACAGTAATTTTGAATTAGATTTTTTATATGTCCAAAATAACTGTTATTCAGAGTATCTGCTATTTAGAGGCAATTGCCTAGAAAGATACTCTGAGGAAGGATTAGACAGAAAGCCCCATATTCACTGACTATGACTTAGAAGAAATGTCATCTATATTTAGGTTTTTCTTATTTTTATTGGTTAAGTAGTTTTTTTACTGTTTATTATTTGAGACTAAAATAAAAGCGGCTATGTATAGTTTAAATAATGTTAGATTTGCTTAAACAAACTCCACTGTATTCTGTTATGGTTGTACCCCTGGTTGCTGCTGTACTGCAAAGTAAATTTTAAATACTAATTATAATTAAATATCTATCAATTCGAATAGATATGGACTGATGTGCAAACTCTTAAAGGAAATATATGTAAAGATGTTTACAACAAAGTGGTAAATTTGTTCATTCAACAAAAATTAATACTCTGGTTAATTAAAAAAAATATTTAACACTACATAAGCATAGCAAATTTTAAAAAGATACATATTAGTATGCCAATTCTGTAAAAGGTATGCTCAAATACATTTCTAATATATCCTTATAGTCAAACCAAATAATCAAAAATATACTTGTTTTGCTCCATAACTAAATTGGCAAATGTAAAAAATTGTCAAGTCCTTAAGAAGACTTTCGTTCATGCTTCTTTCACTAAAAAGTATAAGAAGAATCGTGTTGCGAAATTCCGCTATGAACATGACCTTTTTTTTATATTTAGCCATTGAATAAAATGCATTTTATTTTTAAGCTCTTGCACTTTTCAGCTGGGAGTGCTCCTACCGAAGTGATAGCCAGAGGCCCAGAAGCAGTCCAGGCCTACCAGCATGCCCTGAGCCATGGAAGTGCCCCTTATTACCACACACGGATCGCCCTCATTGGCCCTCCTGATGGGAAGAAAACCTTACTCAAGAAGCTGTTGGTTCAATCCTGGTATGATGGTTTCTAGCTACTATTTATGATTTCCATGTAAGTGTGATATGTCTTTAACCCCTTCCTTCTCGCTCCCTTTAAACTGACAGGGTGAGGTTGTTGGCTTTTATAAAATCGCAAAACTCCTATTCTATAAGCACACAACTGCCGACCCGGTAGTTCAAGGGTTAGGGAGCTAGCCTTTGGAGCTTAAGGGTTCGGGTTCGAATCCCGGTAAAGGCATGGGTGTTTGCGTCCGTCAATAAATGTTGTTATTTGTCTATGTGTTTGTGTCGTCTCTTTCTTTGTGTGTCTCATGTGCCAGTGTCATTTCTGTGGTTGAGTACAATAGACTTGAGGTCGCAGTGCTTGGCGTACTTGCCCCCCACCAAGAAAGTCATAAGTCGTAAGCACACAACTCCTGCAATCTTAAAATCGCCCAATTGGACAAAGTCCAAACTTCAAAGATTAAGAAGATTTTTTTAAAGTATGTTTTTAAAAATTTAAAAAATGCTCTTAGGTAATGTGCATTTGCTCCTAGTATTTTAAGTTAGTAGCAGAGATAACTTCTTCATTTCTTTCGAACACTGCTTGTGTCTTGTTTGTATGTCTTGTTTTTGTGTCTTATTTTTGTCTACACTGTATGTGTCATTTATTTTTTCATGTTTAGTGAACCTTTGAAAGCCGAGTGTGATGGAATCGACACTAGTTGCATATGCCAGACTTCTGAAAACTCCAATGGAAAGCCCTGGACTTTAGTAATAAAATCAAAGAGTCAAATGCCCACAGAAAATATAATGATCGAAAATGAAATAGCTGGGACAGAAATTGAGAAAGTTGATGAAAAGGCAGAAGAAGAATTCCTCCATGGTATATTTTTTTTCTTCTAAACCGTGGACACTTATGCCACATCAGTTAAAAGGTTAACTTAACTTGCTTACTTTGAATTCTAAGCTTGTTCAATTTTATTTCTAATGAGAGTAAATAGCTAACTCCTCGCCACAGTCATTATGGCAAGGCTCCCTGCCCAATTAGCTTCGTGACAAGGCTCTGGTGTGGCATATGTCCCGTTAGTGTCAGCTCACGTGGACCCAGTGTTTAGTTCCCAAGTATGCTTGGTCCTCATTTTATCGACCCACTTAAGGGATGAAACTTGAGTGAACCCGGATTTGCATTATGCCTGACATTATTTGCTTTAATGTTGACCAAGTGTTCAGACACTCTCTGTGAATTGAAACAATCGTTTTGTATAGATGTGGGTAAAAATCTTATAAATCTATCGATAACTTTATTATATAATATATTAAAAAAAAATTAGTTTTCTTTTGATTTCAGTACTTTCTGCTGATGAGGAGTATTTTAAGGCTATTGCAATCAATATAGTAAAAGAAATGATTCTTCAAAGAAAAAAGAACAAAGATGACAGAAAGAAAACACCTGGACTCAAAAATACATTTCGATTGCAATCTAGTTTATCAAAAATTGGATCATCCAAAGCCAAACAGGATGAAATGGTATTAGTTATTCTCCTGACTCATTATTATTTAATGTGAGTCGTATAATTTTTTTAATGTTTGATAATACGTTTCAGGAAATTACTTTTGTAATGGGAAAAAAATGTAAAGGCAAAGAAGTTACTTTTAAGTCTGATTATTGCTATATTATTGTCTAATTACCAATTTCAGAAAATAATGTATTGTAAAGTTACTTTGAATGTTTTGTTTGCTTATAGTACTTTTGTATCATAAATAGAGCTAGGGAACTTCATCACAAAATTTCTTTTTTAACAAAACGCATTTTTGAGTAACAAGTATAATTCTAGTAAAAGCATTAAATTGTTCATTTATTTAGCACTGTGACAGCCCACAGAGGGCCAAGACCTACTATGTCCATTTCCGCTTCTAAGACATGGGCCAATAGGGTGCATTGTTGCAGCAAAAGTCCTGGCCAGTTAGTGTGACTGATACGAATCTCACAGTGTTTAGTTGCCAATCTAGCCTGATGAAAGTCTTGTTCAAGCCAAACTTGATTCTTATTTTATTAATTCACCTAAGGGATGGAAGTTATGCTTAATCATTTAAAATGAGTTATCATACACAAACTATAATCAAATTGACAAAATAAATTACATCTAATTACTGTCTTGTTCATTTCTTACTATGCAATAAACTGACATTTTCTCAGGTACTTGAATTATTAAAATCCTCCTACTACTACTCCCTGGCACTACAGTCCATGCTGGACCATGGTCTCTCTAACAATGCGACTCCAAAGTCGCCTGTCTCTGGTCTTCGCTTTCCAGTTCTTAATTTTCATGGCCTTCAGATCTCTTTCCACTTCATCTGTCCATCTTTTTCTAGGTCTTCCTCTCTCTCCCTGACATTGCCCCTTTTGTCACATTGTCTCAGTAGTTGTTTTACTGCACCTGTACGAAATAAACTCGACACATTCCAAATCTTAAATCATTAGTCCGTTTCCGTTGGCCATTTTCGTTATCCATTTAGACAAACCGGCTTTTTTGTCTTGTTAGAGTTTTCTTAACAATGTTTTTTTTACAGGGTAGGGTTGTTAGCCCAACCCCCAACCTGGAGGACCTGTCCCCTGATATAATCCCCAGGGGCAAGGTACCCGGCTATACACCCTCGGACACTGGGTGCCCATTTTAGTCGCCTTTTACGACACGGATGGGCTACGTTGGGACTAGGTTCTTACCCCCCGGTCACCACATGAGGCTATTAAAATCCTAATTGAGATATAATTACTCTATCTTTTCTTATACTAGTAAACCAAATTGTGTGTTTTTAAATTTAGAATGCCAAGGAATGTATAAATGCTGAGAACAGTGAAGATTTGCCAGAGGACCTCCCAAAACGTGTTGTGGAGCTAGTAGAGACCATGCTCAAAGAATCGGAATGCAAGTTGCTTTGGGAAAAGAAAGAAAATGAAAAACAAGCACCTGATAATGCTGCTCTAACTTTTGATATCTGGAATTATAGTGGACATGCGAAATATTTGTTTTTGCATCAGGTAAAGTAGATTATTTTCTGTAAAGAAAATTTGGTATTTTAAACTAAGGTTTCTATTTTAGCTTAACTACTATTAAAAAATGAATTTATTTTTATTAAATGATGATTTTGATTTTGGTATTATACATAAGTTATGAAATTAAATTTATTGATTAAAATGTTACACTATATTGTCAATCTAATAATTGTTTATTATTTATATCTGTGTCATTTTATATTGCAGCTATTTTTATCACCACAAACAATTTATCTTTTTGTTTTTGATTTGGCTCAAGATTTAGAAGCCCCTGTTCAAAACCCAGAAGATTATGGGGTAAGAAATTAAGTATAATTTGATTTTGAGTTGAAGCACAAATGTAACATTATGTAAATGGGGGGGGGGGGGGGGTATAACACTACAGATAAAGCGAAGTAAAAAATTTATTTTTGTCTTATTAGAGAATGTAATATTTTTAAAACAACAAAATAATTAATACTGTATATACTCATGTATAACCTGACTCCGTGTATAAGTCCACCCCCCATTTTTAAAGCAAATATCCTTCCAAAATCGGTAACTTGTGTATTAGTCGAGGTAGGAAATAAGGTCAAGGCCTTCTAAAGAAAATAAGAAGAAACGGGTTAATGACGGGCCGTAATTTTTCTTATTTATTTTGCAAGCTAAATTTCAATCCCAATGGAAATAAAACGAGTTTTGTCTCTGAGTGTCCTTGACTGACCATGAATGGAGAAGCTTAGTTGAAACTATGTTCCATGAAGCGTGAAGACCACGCTGCCAAGGTCACGGACCGCTGTTGTTTTCTTTACACCTTGAAAACTGGTTGACTGAACTACCCTGTGCCAGAGCTACATGTGCAAAATACGCATCACGACAAGAACTAACAATAAAGCATCACATGGTGGATACCATGAATAGATACCAATCTTATTTCATCTTCAAAATTTAACTGCTTTTGCGTCTTTATTTTTAATAGATAGTATTTAAACCTTAAGTTTGATTGAAATTCAGTTTTAGTTTAAATATTAGGGATTTATTTTTTTCGGAAAATTGATGTCTCGTGTATAAGTCGACCCCGATTTTTACAGCACTAAATTTGTCCAAAATTTCTCGGCTAATACACGAGTATATACGGTAATCCAAAAAAAGAGATCTTGTGTTTGGTTTTGTAAGAAACAGTTTAAGATAAAATTCAAAACCTAAAAAAGGAACCTTTTATTCAGCATTAACATTGCTTATTGATAAAGTAGAATGTAATTTCAAATATAAGTATTAGATAATAAATGTACTGATTTATGTTATGGAATACAGAATATTACTACAATTCTTCATGAAACGTCAACCAGGTACATACACAGGCCTTATAAATATATTTAACTAGATTGCAGCACAGAGCTGCAAATTTTTGGGGTTTTTGTAATTTATTTCAAATTTTAACTTCATTCAGTCATTTTAAAAAAGAAATCTCAGAAGAAGTAAGTAAATACAACCATGTACGTAGATAACTAATTTGATTTTGTAATTTAGTACATAAAACATTAAAATTGAAGTTTTTTCTAAATTAATGAAACTTAATGTTTTAAACCAATGAAAACTTTTATGAATTTTATCGTTTTGTTGCATGAAACAAATTTATTAAGCAAATATGTATTATAAAAGGAGCAGAATATGAACTTTAGACTAATCTTTAATTCTGACCCTGTACATATTCGAATCACTACACTTTATTACTAATTTCCAGTGTAGCATGGTGGAATACGGCATCATGCCACTGAGGATACCTTCCAGGGTTGTGTCCTCGCCTTAGCCATCTTATGAACAGATTGAGCTGGACAAAAAGAAAATCCTAATAATAATTGGCTCTAGTATACAGGACTGATGAGCATTAAATCTGTCATTGTTCAAAGTCCTAACACTGTGTACAATGTCGCCATAAGGTTGCATCTAAGGTTTTCAGCCTCATAAACATACCTTGTTTCTAAATTTGAGGCCTGTCAACAATAACCTTTGTGTAAGGCTCTAGTGCAACATTAATTGGACCATTCCTATTTCTTATTCATGTTAAATTCCTTTCCAGTTAGAACTTCCTCCTAACTACAACATGTCAACCATATCTCTTCTCCACATTTGGCTGGAAATGATTTATGTTTCTGTCGCACACCCAAAAGATGAACACAAGAATCAGCCTCAGGAAAATATTGTAAATGACCTCATCTGTACCTTATTCCCACCTATTTTAATAGTTGGATTGCAAGAGGATTCAACAACTTTTGATTCAGTGGTAAAACTGCCATTATTGAATTTTTTTGCATAGATATTTAAGTATTAATAAACTCTTTTATCACATATCTTATTTTCTGATGTTTACATACATTGCAATTAAAATTTTAAGTGTTAGAACATAATTTTTTTTACAAGTTATGCTTATCTATAATGATTTTGAAATGAATCCAACAAAATTTTATTGATAATTTTACCCAGTTGACATTTTTTCTGGTTTAAACTAATAAGGGTCGATTTTTAGATTCATAAATTTTTCTGTTCTGCCTATTTCTTTCACTATTTTTTTCAAGGTAATTGATAAATTTCCTTAATAGTTTTAATTTGTTTAATTTCTCTTGAAACTATTCAATATGAATTCAGTTTGCATTAAACTGCTATTCAATGTTTTTCACTATTTCCTCATGTTAAAAAAAGTATCTTGTTTCTTCTTCATATATCTGTCATAAACACCTTTCTATTTATAATTTAAAATCATGCCCCACCAACATAAATCTACTGAATGTGTTACTTAGGTTGAACACCAGTTCAATAAAATCAAAGAAAGCATCCAAGACAAAGTGTATTATCACCTCGTACACCCCACATTCTATTACGTTGGCAACCCTGAAACGCTAGCTGTGGACAGCATGATCGGAGAACTGAGAGCAAAAGTCCAAGAACTTGCGTTTCAGCTCCCTCACTTCGGTACAGAAATCCCACTGAAGTGGATGTCATTTGAGCAGGCGATTGACAGGCTTGTTGAGAGGGAGGTTTACTTTGCCGACATTAATAAGGTATAGCATTTTATGTTATAGATTATTATCCTTGTGCATGATGATCCTTAAATAATGATACCTGCTTAACCCTCTGAGGGATAAGCAAGTTGGCTGAAATGTTTACTTGTTTTCACTGTGAGAGAATAAAATTTAAATTTTAATTAATTCTTTAATTTTAATCAATTATTGAATTTCAATGATTTTTTTAAATATATTTTTGCAGCTGATGATTAGAAATAGCTCCTCCATATTTCAAATTTTAAAATTCAGTAAAATTATAAAATTTATAATTTTAATTAAATTATGTATGTTTCTGGAAAACCTGATAGTCAGGTGATGGTTTTATACGTGTGTATCCCTCAGAGGGTTAATACAATATTAGGGTGACAATACATACTGTATTTGGCAGTAAAGTACTACTTTTTAGGCTTATGGTTTTAACACTAACATTAAAATATGGCCATAAACCATAAAATGAATTATATGCTGTGAAATACCTATTTATTTGCTTTCTTAACTCTATACTTCATTGAGGTTGATAATATCTGGTCACTGTATACTACATAATTGAGCAGAGGTCATTATTTTTGGATAAACTTGTTTTAGAATTATGCACCTTGGCAAAAAAAAAAAAAAAAGATTGATGACCATTGTTATAACGTTCTTACTTATGTCTGCACTTGCAGTCTAACTAGATTGCCAGTCTGCCAGTGACTATAATTTAGACTCTAATCTTTGAATATATGTAAAAAAATCTGACTCTTATTAATTTTGAAAATAATAAAAATTTCAGCGAAGTAGGCTTTCTAGTTTTTGACATGAAATCAGTTGTATTCCTAGTTTTATTCTAATTTATAATTATATCAATACAATTCCCTTTATCTATTTCCCAAAATCTTCAAACTTAGTGTTCTCAAATATTAATATTTAAAATATTAAAATATTTCTTTTCTTCCTGCTAGCTTTCGGAAGTTGCCCGATTGGAGGACATTGAGTCTGAAGAAGAGTTTTATTCCATGATTCACTTCTACCATCACCAAGGGAAACTGTGGCATATGGGTTCTGAACAACTTCAAGAGATAGATGATACCTCTGGCATGGTTATTTTAAAACCTCAGTGGTTTATTAATTATGTGTATGAGCTTATTAATATGGATTTCAAGGCAAGAATTTCTTTAATGCGAAACTTAATTTGTGTGTACCTTGTTAGTTATTGTTATGATCAAAACATTTCTTTAAATTATCTTTCAAAGTTTTGTATTAGTATTTTAGTTATTTGGTATTAATAATGTAAAAAAATTATTTTGGGAGAGACAAATGCATAAGCCAATTCTATTTCTAATGATTTTGAACTAAACAGAAATATAAATTTTATTAAAGTACTAAAAAATAATTTATCTCCATTATAGCAACAACTATGAATGTGTAATCTACTAATCTTATTATCTATATCAAGCAATTGCTTTATTGTTTGAAAATTAATTTAATCATGAAAAAAAAGCATTTTATTTATAAATTATTTAAACTCTTTTTGTTCTTCTATGCCAGATTCATATATCTAGTTAACATAAAATATAAACTCAATTGGATATTAGGTACAGATTTCCTAATTATGTTTGCATTTTTTAGGAGAATACTGATTTGAATGGAAATAGTGAAATGAAAGACTTTCTGACGTCAAAATGTTTCAGAAAGATATGGCCCAATGCTTTCCATCATATTAGTATTCTTTTAGACATAATGAACAGCTTAGATGTATTGTGTGAAATATCTGTGAAAGTAAGTGTATTTTTAGCCTACTTTTCTTTTTTTAATTTGAAAGAATTAAAAAAATGAAAAAGTAGGTATTGACATGCGGTCGATGTCCATCCGTCTGTCTGTCCGTCCGTACCCCCCTTCCAAAATAGGTTCTATCCATCGGATCTTAAAAATTCTTTTTTTGTTAGAAAGCTATGACCTCAGATACCCAACTTTCATACTTTTTGTCCGTCTGTCTGTACGTCTGGACGGACATAAATCTACTATCTGTCGGCGAATTTCCCATTGAATTAGCATTGAAATTCAATTTTGAGTCATTTAAATCACTGTTGCCAAATCAACAATGGCATGAGAAACTTTATTTATTTAAACATATTTGAAGCAAAATAATATTTTCATGAATCAGTTTGGAATGACGTCATAAAATGTAGCACAATTTGATTCTTTGATTATTCATTAATTATCTACCAAGAAAGCGGCAAGGCATACTTTTGCATGCAATTATGCTTAGTTTTAATTTACATTTCTTATTTTTTAATGCAGTTCGGAGTAGTTTCATTACTTTTGTTATTAATAAATATTTAATTATTCTTTGAACTACAAATAAATCACGAGCATATGATAAATAATATTTAATTAATTTGCGAAAGAATATTAAGGAAAATAGTTGATTTTGGCTTTTAGAAGTTTAAATTATAGCTGGGTGCTGTGTTTCGATTTTTTTTCTAATGTGTATAAATCTAGTGTAGAAACGGCTGTTGATGATATTTACTTTAGGAATCTAGTTATATTAATATTTAATGTATTGTAAAACATTTTATAATATTGTCACATCAAAAGTATATTGTAAAACATTTTATAATATTGTCACATCAAAAGTATATTGCCATTTCAGGTTTCTGAAATTGACGGATCGCCTAGTATGTCTAAGTACTTGCTTCCATGGCTGATAGACCCAAAAATAGTAGAAAATAGTAATCTTAATAACGAATGTCTTATTTTGATCCTGGATTTTTCAGGGTTACTCCCAGGTTAGTATTAGTACTATGCAGCTTATTCTAATATAGAGTTATTTGTTGTTTATTAAAACATTTTTTTACTTCAACAAACATTACGGCTTTAAGGTTTCAATTTTGAAATAATTATTCATATTATTGCCTTGTATGAAAATTATATTACACATTGAACACTATTAAAGATTTTGAAACAAATTTAATTGATGCTTCTAAAATTTAATACTTGATATTCATCTAATAAGGTGCAGTTTATTAGGGACTCATTCGTACGTTTTGGATTAAAAAAAATCGAATAGATTATCTATATTAAACCTTATAACATTAAATTTATCATTTTTTATGAAAATGCTGCTTGTAAGCCAGATTTTGTGGCTAGAAAAACTAACTTAACTATATTTCTTAAGTTCCCTAAATATTGGTGTTGCTGTTTATTGCCATATTTGTATTTAAATAACAAAAACACAATATTAAGGAAGTTAAACAAATCCGTAAATTTCATTAAAACAAAAGTTTACAGTTAAAATGATGATTTCCCTTGGTTTTTAAATTTTTTTAAAAAAGTGTAATATACTTTAATTTTCAGATATTTTTTTTTAGACAATTTTCTTTAAATTGAAAATTTGTAAACACAACTTAAATTATTTTAAATAACCATATTTGATGATTATAACATTTAAAAAAACTGATTATTTTACAGTTGGTTTTTTCACCCGATTCATGGTACGTTTGTTTCGGTGGTCCTCTCAGCATGACTGGAAAGGGAACACCTATTTATTCTCCAGAAGGGATGAAATTCCTGTAGATTATAACCACAGCATTAGGTTGCAGAAGATTCACGGTCATAGAATTCAAGTATGTTCAAAATACCAAATGGGCATTCATGATTAGTTAATATTATCTTATAACATTATGCAATGAATGCTGATATTTAGTAACATATTTTAACTCTACATCAGTTTTTTTTAATAATTAATACCATATCATAGTATTAAATGTACTCTGCACATGTTATAAGTTCTGGCATAGTAAGGGGCTTAAGGTTATTTTATTCAAAACCAAAGTATGCAATGACATATGGTATTTTTAATTGAAAGTTAGTGCTGATTTTTTATTAAGGTTTTTAGTGAAAAATAGCTATTTTTTTATATGATTCACGATATGTGGGAGAAAAAATTAATGTTTTAATTTGATTTGTTGGTTAAAAATTTAAATCTTAACAATATTTATGCTTCTACTGTTACTTTTAATATTACAAATGATAGTCATTGTAAAATTTAATACTGTAAATGATGATTGTTGAAATGTATTTTTAGGTTATTATTACCCAAAGAAAGTACTTAGAAGCAGAAGAAGGAGTAAAGTTATCCTATCCATCACCTCATATTTGTTCTAAGGTTAGTTGTAATGAACACATATTTAAAAAAAGTTTAATAAATGCTTGACAGCAGAATACATTTAGCAAATAATCAAATGTTAAATATTTCATTGTGTCCTTAATCATCGTAAAGTAAAGATATTTAACTATAAGTTTTTGTACTTACTAATTTTTGTACTTTAATATATATATTAAAACTCATTACTCTTGCGTATCCTTCATTTTGAATATCACTTATGTTGATTTGAAACTAAATTATATCAGTACCTTTTTAAAGAGAAAATAACATCAATTATTGTATACTAATAATGGGTAAATTTTAAAAGTTTAATAATCCTGCTTATTGTTAAAACAATATAGACTTCTTTCATAAGATCAAATTGTACCCTAGTCAATTGAAATCATGTCACAATTTAACAGATTTTTATTTGTATCACTTATTATTTTTAATAATGACTCACCTAGATCACAAAAGAAAGAAGATAAACCTAACAATTCAGCTGTAGCTACTTTAAAAAAATATATATCTATATTTTTTCTTAATTTAATCTATCTGTGACTATGTGAGTATAAAGGCCGTATCACACGAGCGGTTTTTCCCCAACCCAACCGCCAACCCAACTTTCTCTCCCCCAAAAAGTTGTTAAAGGGTTGCCAGAGTAGGAGAAGATTTCTCTTTTCCGACTGTCATAACTAAAACGGTATCTCTACAGTAGGCAACAATTTATTAAAAATTGGACCTTTGGATTGATTTGAGTTTTATTTTATCGCATGCGTAGGATTTCTCTTATAATTATTTTTTTTTCTTTCACACTGTTGTTTAGTGATGGAAATGATCCATTGATGTATATGTTATAAAAAAATATTTTTAGTCTTGGGGTTTGGTTATGGAGGCTATTTCTTTTCTTTTACATATAATCCTTCAGTGGTGACATTAAAAAGAAAAAAGTTGTGAAGAGTATGTAAGAAACAATGTTACAATTTGATAAAGATTGCTCACTTTTAAAAAGATATTTTAAAGTCAAACTGAAATTGTCACTAATATATATCTGAATTATCTTGATGATTACATACTATTAAAATCCTTATTATGAAATAAAACAAATAAACGCTGAGAGATATAAGTTGACAATTTTAATTTTCAAATCTAGATTGTTAAATTAACACACTTGCGTTGAGAGATATTTTGAAGGCTATAAATTGTTGGAATTTTGATTAAAATTGCAAATATATTTTTTACAAATTTAAAATTAAAGCTGATATAAAGTTTAGCTTTCACATTTAGAACAAAAGGGGCAATTTTACCCATCTACTTTACATACAGCAAATGATATATAAAATTATTGAATTTATGAAAGAAAATCCATAAAAGTAGCTTATTTCTTACACTTAAAATTGAACTTAAAGCTGTGCTAAATGATTTTTTTTCTAAGATATATAAATAAATCTTGTGTAGAATTGGCACTAAGTAACAATTTTCGTTAAAAAAAACGACTTTTCAAGAATTTTTTTATCGAAAAAATAAGAAGAAATGTCAAATCAAAGAGTTCTATTTCCTCTTTGTGTCAAATAGCTTATTATACTTCAGATTGAAAATCAAAATATCATGCTTGTAAAATAAATAAACAACAGCTTGGCAACTTAACGTAATATCACCAGAAGATTTGGCTTCAACCGAAACAGAACCGTAACGTCAGTGTAGCGAACAGTCACCGATCCACTTGATTGGTTGTTGGGGCCCAGTTGGGCCAACTCCGCCGCGAGGAATCGACAGAGTTGAGAAAAATTTCACCAACGCAACATCATAGCACACAGCGAATTTCCACCAATCATGGTTGGAAAAGCGGTTGGGTTGGGGAAAAACTGCTTGTGTGATATGGCCTTAAAATGTTTGATTTTTACACTTTAAGAGCAATGTTATCAATAACTTAACTTTAGAACTTTTTGAAACCGCAATATCCTAAAATCTTTTTTTTAATTAAAAAAAAAACCATGCATTTTAAATAAAAACAAATATGCTGTCTAGGTTCGTCATCTGCTGGAGAGGGAAACTGAATATCTACGGGATGTGTGGTACAAAAGAATGTCTTACTCAGTTAATATTCCCTGCCCCTGTGCAAAATCATGCAAACTGCATGATATCAATAAGTGCTTTGATCATCAGTGTATTCACCTGTTGTCTCTCAATGAATGCTTAATGAAAAAGGTATGTGTGCTGCTTGTTAAATGATTTAAATATAAAAATTAAATTGCTTACTAATTATATTTGTAGAAACACTTTTAATAGCGAGAGATATACTGCCGTGGGCAGGCAAACTGCAGTAACTTCAAAATTGTCATTTTTCGTTTTTTTGCACTTTCGGCATCTATTTAACTTATATTTTCATATGCCGACCTTTTTTGACGATTTTCGTTACAAATTCACCATTTTTCGGCAATGGCGAATTGCCGTAAAAGGAAAAAAGCTCAAGATTCGGCAGGCAAACTGCAGTATAATTTCACCTGGCCTGTTTTAAAGGAATAACTAAAAACTGAAAAAAGATACATGCTTCAAATTTGGTACACGAGCTCCTAGCACCTGTTGGATGTCATAGTAACGTTTTCGATAAAATTGCGCATGCGCAAGAGGAAGCTGCCATAGAACTTTTTTGGTATTAAAGGTATTGCTGAAAAATGAAAAGAGAAACAGGCTTCAAATTTGGTACACGAACTCCTAGTATTTGTCGAATGTCATAATAACGTTTTAGATAAAATTGCGCATGCGCAATAGGTAGGTGCCATAGAACTTTTTTTTGGTTCTAAAGGTATTGCTGGAAAACCAAAAGAGATACGTGCTTGAAATTTGGTACAAGAACTCCTAGTACCTGTAGGACGTCATAAAAAGATTTTAGAGGAAATTTTGAGTGCATAATGGGTATCTGCGATAGAACTGTTTTGGTTTTAAGTTATTGAAATTACCTTAGGCGTGCGTCTATAAATTACGTGGGGGGGGGGGGTCTCGTTAAATATCACGTAATTTTTTCCCGTACGAAATCAACGCAAAATTTGCCATTCCAGTAATTTTTTTTTCTGGACTTAAAATTGGCAAAATCTTTACATGATAATATTTATCGTGGCTCTCCGAACTGTCCTAAAAAGTTTTAGGGTTAAAGAACAATCCGTTCTTTTATAGAGATTCGATTGTCGTTTGTTTCTTTCTGTTCTCTTTTTTAGTTTTAATTCAGACCAAACGGCACATGTTAGTACATAAGTATTTTCATTTTCCATAAGAAAAAAAAAAATTCATCGTTTGTGATTTTAAAGTACTTACCCACCATCATCATTTACAATGCATCTGCTGTTTAGATTATCCAAGTTGGATCTCAACTTATTATATATTTTGAGTTTCGGTTTGTAGGAAAAAAGGTTGTCTGGTGTCTTCTTTAGTGACACCCCCCTCCCCCCCCCCCCCAGTTAGTGTAAAGGCGAACTACAGGGATTTTTGTTCTTTTTCCAGTAGGGCTTTTAGTTGATTTACTGGAACCCTCAAAATCCAGCTGTCGAGAAAGGTAAACAAATAAGTGAGCGTTGATTTTTTGAGCGGTAATTGAAAGTCGTGTAGTGTTACACACCCTTAGGTTCTAAAACGCAGACGATTTCCCCCCCTTTTTTTCAGCAAAATGAATTGCTCTAATGAATCTCGTGTTAATAATTATTTGTTATATATTTAATAATATAAATTTAATAATAATATTTATTTTTATTTTTAATATTTCCAAAAAATAATTTTATAGCTTTACTTTTTAAAAATTACTCATTTCTTCTTTTGGTAGTAATAAATAGGTTCGTCCACATTTTTAAAGTTTTAAATGGGCAAACAATTTTTTGCCTCATTTTACAATAAATGGATTTGTTCGAATGACTAATTAGTTCTAATTGTTTGATCTTCTACTGATTCGTCATTGTTACACTAATTCGTCTGAAAGTCAGGTAATATTACCCTTTAATATTTTATAAATATGTATATTCTGTACCTATTAAACATTTAATTTTTCATTTTCAGTTACTTTTTATTTATTTTATTTTATCTTTATTATATTTACAAACTGTTGCTAGTTAGTATAAGAAAGAGGAAGTCAAATTGGCAGCCGTATACGCTTTTACTCAATATGTACGTCCAAAAATCAAACTAAAACCACTACCCAAAACATACCTAAATCAAAGTATAGAATTACTTTAGCTTCAAATTTTAATTATTTACTAGAGTTCGTGGTAAAAAAAAAGCAAAAACACCCTTGATCAAACATAGCCGAAGCATTTTTGGCGGATACTGCAGTCTACCTGCCGAAAGTCGTGCCACGGCAGGGCGAAAAGGGCAGGCAAACTGCAGTATATGTTTTTTCTCTGTGTGTGCCTGCAAAAATCAAAATAAAAAAGCTACTACCCCTAAAACATTTCTAATTCAAGGTTCAGAATCACCTAAAACTTCGAATTTCAATGTTTTACTGGAGTTTGTGGGAAATCAAAAACGCGTTTCATAAAATATCTCCGAAACACATTTTTGGCGATTACTACAGTTTGCCTGCTCACGGCAGTATACAGACCTGCCAACTCTCCGGATTTCGCCCGACAATACCAACTTTTAATTATTTTCTGAATTATCGTGTCATTTGTAACACTTGCCAGATTTTCAGAAGGGGAAACATTAAACTTACGATTGGGAATAATTCTTAATTCCAGAAACGGTTAGTACGGAGTTAAATTCCGAGATTTGGAAGGTTGGTCGAATTAACCTCTCACTAGAGCAGCAGTTGGCAGGTTTTCATATAAAAGCAAGTTTACTTATTCTTGTAAAATGCATGTAAATATGACACAATTTCATTTGCAGATGATCCATTTTAGGTATTCTAATTTTTGTAGCCATGTTCTACAGTACTTATTACTTGAAATAATTGAAAACATTTAAAATCATAATATTTTTTTGATTGGTCATCAAGATTAAAAATTAAGTTGCTTATAATTTCTAAAGTCAGTAATAAAATACAAAGTAAAATAATTTAGTTAAAGATGTTTTTAAGTTTTTAAATTTCCACTACTGTTAAAAAAATCATTTTCTGATGTGCATCAGTGCATAGCGAGCATTGCCATATTTATCTTTTTTCAAACATTCAATACCATTATATGATAATATTTATCATTAAAATATTTTAATTAGTTTTGAAACCAATATTTTTATAACTTGTTATATTTTAGGTGATAGAATGTGACTACAGACTAATAAAGACTGATTTCATACAAAAGTACTTTTTTAGTAATTCTATAGAAGGTAGTGTATTTAATTTATTTTCCAACAAGTTGTATACCATTTATCATAATTTGTGTAATTATTAACAATTTAAGCAAGTCCTGTTCCAAACAAAATGAATTTTGTTTATTTAGTAACCAATATATTTAGGCGAAAATTCGTTATTGCATATAAAAAATAAAATATTACAAATTGTATACTAATTCAATTTGTAGAAACACTTTCAATGATGAAACATATCAAAGCAAGTTTAATTATTCTTGTAAATTGTATGTAAATGTTATTTAAAGATTTCTTTTGTAGATAATCCATTTAATCTATTATAATTTTTATATTTATGTTCTGCAGTACTTATTAATTGGAACATTAAAAATATTTAAAATCGTAATAATTTTTTGTGATTTTGTCGTCAAGATTAGAAATGAAATTGCTTATAACAACTAAAAGTTATTAATAAAATATGGAGAAAAATAATCAGGTCAATAACTTTTTTTATTACTTTCTTCGAAATTTAAAAATTACAATGTAATGTTAGTTTGTAAATTACAATATAATGGTATACAATGTCATTGTTGCATGTTTCATTATTATTATTTCTTTCTCAGGAGAAATAATAAACTACTCTGATGGAATCAGACTGTCCATCGATTGCATGTCTACACCTATCATCAGAAATATGTTCTTTAATGAGAGAGATCACTCAAAAGAGATGACCCCATGGGTATCCGTTGTTGGGAAAATGTTAACATGTGCTAACACAGGCCAAGATTGGAGAGCCTTAGCCAAAAGACTGGGTAATCTAAATCATTGTGCCTCCTGCTACAATTTTTATTTACTCATACAAACCATATTTATAAATTTACAAAATATATAACTTTTTATATATATTTTGCAGGCTATAGTGAAAGAGAAATAAAAAGGTTTTCAGAAGAAACAGTTCCTGCAGTTTCTGTATTGAATAATTGGATTAATAGCAATGGAAGAACTCGATACTGCATTGATTTGTTGATTACATGCTTGGAACAAATTAACAGGAAAGATGCAGCTGAATATATTTTTCATGAATTAGGTAATTTTAATTTTATAAGTATACAATAAGAATGTATACTAATAAAAAAAATATAATATAAAATATATATATATACATAAAATTCTTTATAAAAATATCATTACAAGAAATATCCAGTATAACGAAATTATATCCCGGTCCTTTTGAAATATCATAAGAATAATGCTTTAAAATATCAGTTTAACGAAATTACTAAAACCTCTAGTTTTCATTATAAAAGGATTTTTCTGTGGGCAACTCCGTATTTTTCTGTTTCTGCTGTTTTGTAAAGACACCAAACAAGTTTTAAATGGGTGTGGTCTAGCATTTTATTGTCACTCGGGAGGAAAAGGGGAGGGGGGGGGGCTTCTATTCTTCTGCTTATCTGCCTTCTTCCCTAACCCCGTAAGAATGGCAGACATTTCTATTCTCAATGCCTCAAACTCAAACATCTGTAGTGACCAGTACAATGCCCTTTAGCATTCTCTAATTTTAGCCGGTCGGTATGGCACTTTGAGATTGTGTTTCTGGGATTGATTTTGAAACCTTGTGTGCACATGGGCATGGCTTCATTGTTGTCACTAAGGCAGTCTTTTAAGAATTGGCTTTGTTGTCACAGAAAGTTATTCCTTGAAGACTAATGGTTTTTTGACACTCAACCTTCTTAACCAAATGGGAAAGGGTAGACACGTCCATTCTGTATTTTTCTTCACTTATTTTCTCTCTAGTGTTGAGCGGGTTGTCTTTTACTCTGTCTCATTCTAGAGATGGCCTCCACCAAGAGAAAACAGTTTTCTTTAGAGGAAAAAATTATGATAATAACGGATGTTGAAAAAGGATTAAAAAAATCGGATGCTGCCAAAAAATACAAAATCTCTCCGTCAACTTTGTCAACCTTTTTGAAGGACCGCAATGAAATCGAAGCCCAATTGCAGTCTTTAATGATCGGGCCAAGTAGAAAAAGAATACGGACTGCACAGTTCCAAGACGTTGACACAGCCGTCTTCAAGTGGTTTCAAGATGCGCGTTCCCAGAATGTTCCTATAAATGGACCGCTTCTAAGAGAGAAAGCTCTTCAATTCGCAACAATGCTTGGCGTTGAAGATTTCAAGGCAGTGTCGGTTGGTTAAATCGATTTCGAGAAAGATACGGAGTGGTGTCGAAAGTCATTTGTGGTGAGGCGAACGATGCACCTGCGAAGTCTATAACCCAATGGAGGTCTGGAGAAGTAGCTGCCCTTATAAAAGAATACAACCCAGATGATGTCTATAATGCAGATGAAGCTGGAATCTTTTATCAACTTGAACCTCACCGAACATTAGCATTTAAAAAAGACAAATGTGTAGGTGGAAAATCTTCCAAGCAACGAATAACAGCTCTTTTTTGCTGCAATCAATCAGGAACTGACAAAAGAAAGATTTTGATAATCGGAAAATCAGCGAAACCTCGTTGTTTTAAAAACTGTCATTCTTACCGTGCGACTATACATTTAACAAGAAAGCATGGATGACACAAAACATCTTAATGACTGGTTGAAAAAATTTAACAAAGAAATGGAGAAACAGAAGAGAAAAGTGCTTCTACTAATCGACAATTGTACGGCTCACAACGACCCACCAAGTTTAAATTGTGTTCGCGTAGAATATTTTCCTCCCAATTGCACGTCCGTTCTACAGCCACTGGATCAAGGAATCATTAAAACGGTGAAGTCCAGATACCGAACACTTCTTTTGAAGCACATACTTTTGGGAATTGAAAGCAATAACAGAAGGAAGGCCAACGTAAAAGAAGCCATCGAGTGGATTTCCGGATCATGGAACGATACAAGTCCAAAAATTATCTCAAATTGTTGGAAAACATGCCCAATTAAATCCAATCGATGATTTGAAAGCCTCAAAAGCTGTGGAGACAATCTCAGATGATGCAGATTTAAAAGCCTTATGGGAACTGTAAAGAAATCAACAGATACACCTCAGGATATAGAGTTGGAGGACTTCCTTTCAGTGGACGACGATATCACGACAACGTATGAAATGACTGAAAAGGAAATTATTCAGTCTATTAAAGATTCCCAGATACAAGTTGAGGCAAGTGATGGAAGCGACGAAGACACAGATGAATATGATGCAGCATCTGAGCTAGCAACTGTCAGCGCTTCTGAAGCCATTGCTAGTTTAGAAAAGCTTAGAACTTTTGTTTTTTCCCAAGCAAATGTCAAGGACACAATTTTTCATCGATTCATACTTTGGAAAATTTTGTTACCTCTTCAGCTACCAAATCACTTGTACAAAAGAAAATTACCGATTTCATGCTTAGATGAAAGTTAGAATAAATGTTCCCCCCCCCCCCCAGGTTTGTTCTTTTTAACTTTTTTATTGTTCTTCAACTTTTATAAACTATTAATACTTAGTTATATTTATTTAGAACTTATTTATTAAAATATAAATATCGTACTTTGTATATTAATGAAATTTTTTCATATTTTTATTGACTTTTGTAGCATTTTAAATTTAAGATTTTTTTTTTTGTGCAATTCCGTTTTAACGAACATTCCACTATAACGAAGAACTATTTCGGTCCCTTGGATTTCGTTGTAACGGAATTTTACTGTATATATATATATATATATATATATATATATATATATATATATATATATATATATATATATATATATATATATATATATATATATATATATATATATATATATATTATATATATATATATATATATATATATATATATATATATATATATATATATATATATATATATATTATTTTATTAGTATACAATAAGAATGGTTCTCTTTTAGAGAAGCTTTTGCAACTCCAATGTATTGTTAAAAATGCTGGATCTCCAAGACACATTGTAATAATAGTATTTTATATTGCTTGCGATGATCATTCTAGATCTATCCAAATTAAGTAATGCCTAAAGTAAATATAATCAAGCATAATAAAAAAAAAATCAGTACAATAATACTACCTTGGGCAGGTAAATTGCATTATACCAAACAATGACTTGAATCTTTTTGCATATAACTACAATCTATGAGAAAGCATGCTAAAAGATGGTACTTTTCAAGACAAAAAGGAATCAATTTATTGATGGAGTCACGGCAGTTTACACACCCATGGCAGAATAGTCTTATGTGTTCCCTTATTAGTTATTAAATTTCTCATGATTGAAGTCGCCTCCTGTTTGATTTGTTCGCATTAACATTACACTAGAGTTAGAAAAGGGCTATTGATGACTAATTTTTTAACCATGGTTTAATTTTTAACCAGGTTTTTTGACAAGGCTAACATCTAAGCACAATCCATCCTGTGTTTGGTTTGACAAATATATTCAAATTTAAACCCTCAATTCTATGTATAGGTTATTTAAATTTAAAACTCTTCTCTTTACTATTAAATGCTCATTTATATCTTTGATTTTAATAATAAATTTTATTAATAATTTATTAATAAGCATAAACTTGTTTAATAATTACTGTGTGCAGACATGGTAGGTTAATTCATTCTGCTACTGGGGATATATTCCAGTTTCGTCTTTGCCTTAGCAATTACCTGTCTGTGGCTGGATTCTGCTGGGCAAAACCAAATCTTTCAAATAAAGAGCAGTCTGTATATGCGATGTTTCAAGTTAATTAGTGTGTCCAAAGTCCTGACACTGATGTTGCGTTGGCTGCCAGCTTGTGTTCTGGCCTCCTAACTTAACCCCGGTTCTAAATTACATGGCATGTCCTCTAAAGCCCTTGTGTATCTCTAGTGTGGCATTAATTCAACCGAATTAACTTATTAATTACCGTTTACAAATTAAATAAATGCGTGCTTTCATGCAGGTCCCGAGCTACCTTCTCCCCCTGTGTTCATCAGCTACCAGTGGGAGTGTCAGCAAAGTGTCCTGCGCCTCAGGAGAAGATTGGAACTGGCCGGGTTCCCTTGCTGGATGGACGTCGGGAATGTCCAAGGCGGAGAGGCGCTCTATGGGAAGATCTATGAGGGAATCAACAGGGCAAAGGTAAAAGAGATCTTGGCTCTCTATACAAAGCATTTGAAAAGTCCAGGGAGGAATGCCTTGATTGACTAGGAATCTTCAAGTATTCAGATTTGCTGGGCGGATATTGGTGACAAGAAACCGGTTTCTCACTTGGTTTTTTTTTCTCGGGGTATAAACATGGGACTCGTGTTTCGCATGAATCAGGGTTGCCGCAAGAGAAGAACAAAGTGAAAAACAGTTTTCCTTATATCAACTTAGGAGATGACTCGATATTGTCGCCAAAGAGGTCTGATACAGACAGTTGATGAAGGGATGTTGTGTCAGCCAGACAGAATAAATAAAATTAAAACAATTTCTGCTCTCACCGAATGTCTTGTGCATAACACACAATAATATACATATATTTTTAAAAACATAAACTCTGAACGTTTTTGAAAGTCTTAAAAATTAAATAGCTATGATCCATATTTGTAATAAAATATAAGTAGTTCCATGAGAATAACACAAAAAAGCCTGAATAGCAGTGTTCAGATGTCGAAACGGATTTGGCTGAAAATTGGTGGGGAGATAGCTTAGAACCAGGAATAGGCTATAGGATACTTTTTATTCGAACCCAAACGGTTTTAGGAGTGCAAAACGTGAGCTAATTTCCCCATAGGAATAACATTGTAAGATTAGAATTTATACTTTTTAATTCAATTTATAAGAAATTTCAGCGCGTTCAGCGTGAACAAAAATTAAAAAAGAAAAAAAACGAGCATGTCGGTTAAATTTGCTGGATTGTTATTTGAATATCAGTATTTGATTTGTTGATTTTAAATCTCTTTATTTTTTTTATGGTGGATCAGATTTCCCCAACTAGATTTTAATTACGTTTCCGAATTTAATTTAATTGATGTTTACAAATGGTAAGAAATGATGATATGGAGGAATATAGGTTAACCTAAAGAATCGTGGCCGGATTTGGCGAATTTTCAAAAATGTCGCCAAGTCGAAGTGATAACAAACCCCGGCACTTGCCGAGATGGTTACCATCTCGAAATGACCAAAAATACTACCTAATTTCAAAATGCCAGAATTAAAACAGCGGAAAGATTCATTAAATTGCAGACCAGATTTATAAAAAAAAGTGAATTTTTAAAATGACGGAGAATTGATTTTAAAAAAAGTAAATAATTATTTAAAATCAGTAAGCATCTACTTAATAAAATATTAGTATAAGAAAACTTCAGAATAAATTATATGCGTTTAAGATTTAAATAGATTAACATTTAGAAATTGTCAATGCAATTGCTAATTTCGTCAAAGGTTGCCATCGGGGTTACCAGATTTGGAGTAAAATTGCCGGCCATGATTCTTTAGGTTAACCGGAATATATTCGGCATAAATAAGGAATTTGTACTTTATAAAACTTTTCCAACCATACAAGAGGATGAATGTCTTTTTTTTCCGATGTTAAGATGGCGTAACGGTCGATTGAATTTTAGCATTGGCGGCTTTTGGCAAAGTTGAAAATTTAACGTAGGGTAGCTATCCAGTTGTATGGGTTAGGGTTAGTTTGAATTATCGTCGCTTTAAAGCTACACACGAGTGCTATTGGAAACGGGAGTCGTAATTTAGAACCACAGTCAAGCTACAAGCCGACACGCGAGTAGGTATACCCAATGCAACTTTTAAGGGTGACATCGTACGCAGCATCGGGAATTTGGAGGATATTTAAACTAAAGTGCCCTTCCTCTACACAGGGTATTATTCGTCGGACATTTTTCGGCTGCACGAGCCGTTTATAGGTCGGCAGTTATTTTGGCGATGCCTGGACCTGAACCTGGGACCTACCGCATGCAAGACGAAAGTCTTTATTGACTGGGTCCCCCAACCCTATTGAGTGGTATGAAATATGAAGTGGAATGTTTACCACATTTGGGCAGTTTTGTTTTGCGCTAATCGTGAAATAGAAACAGGCCATTATATCATGTAGCTGTTCTGGCAATTTGAACAGGGGCCTATAGGAAAGCCCTCAAACTCCTGAAAGGGCTTGGATAAAATCAACCCCTCATATCAGAATGGGAGGAGATTATAATATCCTGATCCTGATGGAGTGGACCAGTGGAGGGATCAAGTGGTATAAAATAAAAGTTTACATAAAAAACTACTAATTAGGGTTATTAAGGGTACACCCAGGCTACGCCGGGTTTATAAAGCTAGTTTTGAATAAATTCACATCACGAAATTCTGATGACCTGTCAATTTAAATAGGAAATCAGGTTTTAAGACGTAAAAGAATAAATTTTTTATATTTGTTTTATGAAGAAACACGCTCTGTCACTTTATTGTAGTTAATTATTAGTCCATTCTAACATTTTTTTTAAATGCAAAAGGTCTTATAAATTTACAGCTGAAAAACTTACTGCATCATTTTTATGCAGTTCATAAATCAGCTGCTTTGGTATTGGTATTTTTGAAAAGCTTGAACATTCTAGTTTATAATGGAAAAGTTAGTATTATGAAAATTGTAAAATGAAGTTGTGAAGTAAATTCTATCAAGGTTCATGTATGTATTCCGAGGTTAAATAATGATTCAGATAACATTTTAACTTACCATGCAGTAATCGCTAAATTGCATGTCTTGTTTCAATCTAATTTTTACATATAGTATTGCATACTATAAACATTTCAACTCCACATACTTTTACAATATAGATAATCTTTCTTGACACATTTATAACAAGAGAACATTTTCGAATGTGCACTAAATAACCACATAATCTTATAGGGTTTTTTGTTGCCTTAGTGGAGAGATTAAGTAATAATTCGAATAACATTTCAACTTAAAATGAGGAAATAATTAAATTGTATGCTATGTTTCAATCTAATTTTTACTTATAGTATTGCATTCAAAGCATTTCAAACCACTTTTACAATACATAATCTTCTTCTTGACACACTTATACCAAGAGACCATTTTCTACTATGTCCTAAATAACCACCTAATCTTTTAGGTTGTTCTGTGTTGCCTTACACCTCGTTATGTCCTATCGCCCCTGTGCACAAGAGAAATGAGCTTAGCCGACGTCTTACGAAAACCAATTGTGCCTATCATGATGGAACCCACCCCTTGGCCCCCACCTGGAGCCCTGGCACTCATTCTCAGTTCCCTTGTTTACATTGACTTGTGTGGTAATTAAGATAAAAATTCATTATTTTTAATTTTGACTTTCTAGAACCACGTTATAACTTTAAACCATACTATAATATGAATAACAGAGCTCACAAGTCGGAGCTTAAACAGGTCATGCAAGGCTACAATTTGATTGCTTATCTTATACAAGTAGTATTTTTATTGTTTTGAGATGCTTATTGCTTTAATATGTATGAAATTCTGATATTTAGATCATATATTATATATTTAATTCATAAAAATACTATTATTAATAAATTGAATGAAAATTTCTGAACATTTTGGCATACGTTTTCATTTGTTTGAAAATAATTTTATATTTGTCTCAGTAAACAGGTCATATTTGTTGTGTACGACGTACTGGCAGCAGCAAAGGAACTCATAACTGAACTACTTCGCGTTTTGAATAGTGTTGTGTACGTACTGGCAACAGCAAAGGAACTCAGAACTGAACTAGACTAGAAATTCTTCCTTGGAACTGTCCCCCCTTTCTTAGCGTTGCACGTACTGGCTCGATGACCAATTTTCTGACAAAAATAACAGATAGCCCTCAAAAATTTACACTCTCCGTAAGGATGTTTTTCCCCACAATGGAAACAGAACTTGGTATTCATAGGATCCAACCTCTCTGGAGTGAACTGTTGATTTGAATTTCCAATGCCATGAATTTCGCTTGAATCCCCTCGAATCTCCAAAGCATGCCGTGCTGCCGCTTCCCCCGAAGAGCCATCTCTGTTGCAGTTTTTAAAGTTAATTCAGGATCAGCCAGCATTCTTCGTTGCGTACTTTCATCTCGTAATCCACAAACTAACCGGTCCCGTAGCATAGAATCAAGCTGACAATCAAAATTGCAATATTCTGATAATCTTATCTCGGCGAGAAATTCCGAGACAGTTTCATTTGGTAACTGACCCCGAATTGTTGAATTTGAATCGCGAAAGAATCTCCGACGGCTTCGGCGAGAAATGATTGTCGAGTAATCGGATTATATCATCAAACTTGACTGCATTAGGCAACTTGGGAGTGCTTAACGAACGCACAATTTCGTACATAGCCGGCCCAGCGGCACTGAGAAAAACAGCCTGTTTCTTTGTATCATCAGAGATATCGTTGGCCGTGAAAAAGAAATCCAGCCTTCCTTGTAATTTTTCCATGCCCCGACTGCCCCGGCGTAAATTCTTCAATGTAGCCCAAGGCTGCCATTATACAAAAGCGTACAGTCAGTCGTTTGTCAGTGGTGAGTTCGTTTCGTAATTCGTCGCCAATATAACATCTTGAAGTAACTTTATTAGAAGTAGAAGAAGAGCATACTATTTAGTTTAACAACAACATTCGAAATCCAAAATTCCAAAGCTCATACTCAAAACGCGAAGTAGTTCAGTTCAGTTCTGAGTTCCTTTGCTGTTGCCAGTACATACACAACAATATTTAAACATAAAATATCACATTCGAATGATGAAATATCTGAACCCCTCTGTATATAACATCTATTCTGATTTTTAAATAGTTCTGATACTTTCAATTAATGCTCTAAACTGGAAGTAAACAATCAGTGCAATATGAATTTCCTGTATTCTTCGCTTAATTTTTTTTTCAAAATTTCCTTGCTAACTTGTTTCAAGGAAATTGATTAATTGACAATGTTTTTCTTCTTCAGGCATTGGTGGCCATGGGGGCAGTGGTAAGCAAGCCGACTGGGAGACCCGTTTCACCAGCATTCTGGATCGCCTGTCCCACTTTGTGTCCCCCACTTTCCTTGGTCCTTCTACCCACATGACGGCCCCTCTCCCTCCTCCCACAGCGCACATTATTAAGAACCCAGAAGACTTTTTAGAATCTATTGGACAAAGTGATGAGAGGGTAAGGACTATGTTATCTTCTTTTAAGAGGCTAGTATAAGGATTCGTTAGAGCCTTAAAATTTGTTTGAAACTTGAGTTTTTAAACCAGATGATTGGTTTTAATTTAGATTCTTAAAATTATATCCATTTTTTATTTGATTGGTAAAGTCTCCTGCTTTTCCAAAATTTTCTTGTTTTAACTTTCATTACCCTAAAAATTTTGATGGCGCAGGATGAAATAAAATTTTATCAATGTGCTATTTTTCCAATTTCAAGTGCTGATTTACTTAATTACACTAAGTTATATGTGGGTGGAATCATTATTATTATTGGTTTAAAAACTAATCACTTGACCAGTGTTCAAAATTCCGAAGCCTCTCAGGGATAGCCTGTTGAGTAGTCTTACGATGGACAAACCAAACCAAGTCTATAAATCTTAAAATTCATCTTTTTCTCTTTATGTTCTTAGGATTCTGATACTGGGGAGATGTCCCTACCCGAGGATGACACAGCCTCTGAAACGGCATCACTCCCAGACCACCAAAGCGTGAACCAAGAAGTGTGGGAACAGCCAAGGCGAAATCGGGTGGTCAGGTGTTCGGTGTGCACCATTTTGTAAATCACCAAAATATTGAATCATGTTTGTCCCGAAAAAAAACTTAAGACGTTTACTGAAATTAAGTAAGGAGTGGTAATGGACAAAATTTCGTTGGACATTTTAAGTTTAGGATGTGTTACTTGTATTAATACAGTGGTTCCCAACCTTTTCTGGACTATCGTTAGTTTGACTAACACGTATTGCCCCCTTTTAATTTTCGTGCTTTGTCCAATTATAATTTGAGTTAAAGTGTAACTAATAAAGCAATTTTATCATTTTAAACACTAACTACCATATATAAAAACAACCAAAGCAGCTGTATCCGGTCACTTAAATACAATAGAAAGAAATAAAGTGTTTATATTTAACAGATTTTTTTAAAGAACAAAAGTGAAATAATTAACTAGATCTTTAAACTGGATTCTGCAAAATTTAAGAGAGTTGACAATAAAAATTAAATAAAAAATTGAATGTTGAAAACTTTTTTATTATTTTATCTTTTGTCAAGTTCATGCGCAAGTCTTTGAGGCAAATGTCCAACTGATTTCTTTGTTTAGTAAGGAGCTGGGTGATAACAGAACCAAATCTTTTTCAACTAAATATGTTGACGGGAACGAGATGAGAAGTAGTTCGGCTTTTTACCACAGTTGTGGATAAGTGTAAATAAGTTTCACGCAGGCTAACTCATAACCTCTCTGCTTGAAAATGATTTTCGCCTCACAGTCATACTTCAGATCTACAAACTCCGTCTGCAAAGTGCTAAGAGTTATCAAGGTTATCCACAGCCCACAGCTTCAAACGAGAATGGATCTACAATAGAGTCAGGAATTTCTAACTTCTTCAAATCTTATAAGCATGTCAGTTTTTAACTTGTCAAGGTGATCAATAAAAATTAGAATGGTTTTATTGTACTATGGTACAGTATATTATTTTAATTTTCCACCTTCAAATACTCATCGCCCCCCTATCGCCCCCAAACTATTTATTGCCCCCTTGATAACACAAATCGCCCACTTGGGGGCGATCGCCCCCAGGTTGGGAACCACTGTATTAATACTTCAAACTAATGTTACATGCCAATAAGGTCCTTAAAAAATAATATGTGAATAACTATTTTTTTTTAATCATCATAACGTTGTGTATAATAAAAATAAGCGAATCCATGAGTAATTTAAAGGTAGTTTGAAAAGGAAGGGAGGATGGTAAAATAGTGTTGCATTTTGTATAGCTACTCAGCTAATAATTTATTAAATATTTTTCAATAAAATGTGCTAATTTGGCTATTTTATTATTTTATTCTAATATTTAATATCTTCAATTAAATAGACCTCTAACACTTGTCATACTTGTTAAACAATTTGTTAAGTACCCATTGCAGTAATATTTTCTCTTTCCCCTGCTGAATTACCTTGAAAATCCCACGCAGATCCACTTATTTTAACGATAGGCGATATTTTGTCCTGCAACACTTCGAGGATAAATTAATGTAACAAAATTGGCTGTCCATTTCTTATTCAGTTTGTAGCTTGTTATCTTTATTAGATTAACTTAAGCTGCAAATTGTTGAAATTAAATTCAGCATTTCTTTTCAGGCAAACATGATTCAATTTCTACTTGTTAACACTAAAACATTTTTTAAAAAACATTTTTAGTCTTCTATTAATAATGTAACATTTATAAAATGTATTTCCAAAGTTACAGTTTCCTACAAATACAGGGTGCCTTTCAAAAAAGTTGAATATTTTTTATTGACAATGGACTAAAACTGTTAAGTGAATTAACCTTAATTTTGACTCAAATTTTTAAGTTTCTTGTCAAATGACTGTCATAAATAAATCTCTATGTCATAATAGGTAAATGGGTATAAATAAATAGGTAAATGAAATTATGGTTGATTTTAGGACAAGTGTGTTTAAGCATGTTACTTTACTGTTACTTTTTTTCTCAACAGTTCAAGGAATTACAGTTCTATAAATATAAATAATTAGTCTATGTTTTATCTCTGTCATGTTCCTATTGAATATCTGTAATCACGACTTATATATAAAATATTTTTAAATCCTTCAATTATACACATATTAGTTCCATCATCTTACTAATTCTTAAAGTTGAAAATTAAAAAACCTTTTATATCTTTTTGTTAAACAGATGATTTTAAATGAGCTTACAATACATGTATGTTTTGAATTGACCGATTATTGTTTCTTTGAACAAGAACAGCCTAATTTTTATTAGTGTTTGAATAAAATGCAAAAATTGTCATATAAATGGAAGTTATAAAACTGAGTGAATTTGATAGTAGTGCATTAATTTTGTTTTATAAATGTTTAGGAGTGGGGACACAATAATGGATAACTTGGATGCTAAAAAATTTAATTATTAATACATAAAAGTATTAAAAGTTAAGTAATGTTACGTTTACTGTAGCTCCACCAGTGTCCAAATGTTACTGAACAAGAATATATTTAAATATAAATGTTTGGCAATTGATTTTGACGTTATTAAAAAATTAAATTCAACGTGAGAATATGTTATATATAAACTTATGTATGGGAATATCTTATTATATAAGAAGCAATCTATAAAACTTAATCTCTATTAACCTTTACTTTAAATTTCATATAAAATACAATAAAAAGTTATGTGCCTTTCTCACAGTTTATTATTTTGTCCAAAGCATTTATATTGTTTTAAAATATTGTTTAAAAAGATGTTTTAAATTTAATAATTTATAAATTATTGTTAAGATTAAAGATTTTATAATATATATATTTAAATATTTGGTTTGCTCAATGTATTTGTAGTGAATTTGTTTGTTCAACGAGTCACGTGCATCCTAAAAGAAAAGCCCAAAATTTTATATGTAATTCACAGATGATTCTTAATAAAATTCTATCCAAAAAATGGTTTTGTGATGTCTTAGTTGTCGAGTGAAACTTACTTTATCAACACTAAAAATAAAGCTTTTAAATCATTCCACTTTAATTGATTAATTTACACTAATATGTTATTACATAAAACATAATTACTAAATACAGAGGCATGACCGCCCACACATAGGAATCCAAGGCCTGTTGTTACCATTTAAGCTAAAGAGAGCCGGAGCAATAGGGTGCATTACAGCAAACGTTCTGGTTAGTTCGTTGGTTTAGAGTGATATGAAACCTCCAGTATTGAGTAAAGCTAGATTGGTTCCGAATTATAAAAGTTGAAGAATATTTACATTTTTAATCCAGAATAAGCAACTACTCAGCCTTCTCCAGTATTTATTGGTTAAAAGTCTCTATTATTCATACTTAAAGATATTTCAATTTAATACTGACACATACATTTGGAATATTTATATTATATTGAATGAGATAATTATTAATTTTTAAAAATATTTGTTATGATGTATTTTTATTGGGAGCTTAAAAGATTACTGCTCCATGCAGAGTATGAGTTATTTATTTTCAGTAGGATACAAAAATTATGGCATCTGTTATCATACTTTGACTATAATTATTCACAGTACTTCCAAATATAGGGAAAGCCTTTTTTAATACTATTTTTTAAAGAAGATTTAAATTCAATATTTTAGTTATTTTAATTTAATAAAACAATTTAACTTTCGTATTGACATAACATTTTGTACACCAATCAAAACATGAAAACCTGCAGGTCTTACTGGTCTAGAATTTTTTGGGGGGTGGACGGGGGTAAAACATACTTTCAAGCGTTTTAATTAATGGAGGTAATTAATTTGCCATTAAAATTCGTTATTTATCCTTTATAATTAAAATATATCAATTATTCACTTTAATTAAAATTCATTTATTATGCATGTGTTCATTAAAATTTTATTCAGCCAGTGCAAGATAATTTCCCTTTTGCACTTCACTTGTACAAGATAATTCCCCTGACACCTCCACGGCCTTAGATGGAATTGATGTACTAGATATTGGCAAAAACCTAATGACAATAAAATATCAGTTATAATATAACCTTAAATAATCTTCAGACTATTTAGAGACATTCTTATAACAATAGTAACAATCCTCTTATGCCTCGAGTTGAACAATTAAAACTCCATAGGTTACAAGGGCAGCTCCTATTTTCAGAAACAGACTCCTAGTTAGAGGAATCATTCCAGCCGCAGTCATGACCATGTCTTCTTTCTCAACAAAAGTCTTCAGTACCGGCAGAAGTTCGTACACTGATGAACCCACATTGTGTTCACTCAACTCGGACATTTCCAACAGCAGAGAGCGTACTTTTCCATGCGATTCCTTGAGACGCGATCCCGCGACTATCAGGACAATCAGTGAAATCAGCGCATTTATTGCCAGGAAACAACCTTCTATAAGTTGCACCAGAATCTTCTTTTTCTTGGATGAAAGGATGACCGTCAGCGTGAAGAACAGAGTGATAAATTTCTGGCAAAGTAATAAAAAAATCGGCAACGATGCCAGGTCATGCATTGCATCAAAATGTTTCTTGATTTTCCCATAGAATTGCACCATTCTAACACTCTTTGAGTTCCAGGAGTAGTTTCCGCACCATCCTACGGTCTGGCATTTGTGAACGAAAGTTTTGATGACGCAACTCAGATGCTCGCAGAGGAAGAATAAAAGGACGGTGACAAGGTTGGGAAGCAGCACTAGCACGTAGTTTTCGATTACGATAAATATTAGAAACAGGAACAGTTTCCAATAGTAGTTAAGACTTTCCAAGTGATGACCGAACAGATAGCAATGAAGATAGAAGTAATCATCATTATTTCTTACGGAAAATAAGCAGCCCATCGAGGCGAGGATTGGAGTGAAAAAAATATAGAAGCATCCTATTTTTGTGCATAAGAGTAATTTTGGTTCAACATTTCCTCGGATGGAATCACACATTCTTCCAGATTCGTTTATAAGTTTGGATATCTGCTTTCTATTTTTCAACATGACTATCCACAATAGTAAAGATATGGATAACGTAGAAACCATACAGGTAACTACTGAGGAACTAACGAATTTCGTTACACCACAAAATAGCACTTCTGAGGCAATGAACGTAAACCATATGACGTGAGACAAGAAGCCTATTAAAAAGTATCCAAAGCGAAGCTTTTCTTGTTTCTTTAAATTATTTTTAGTGGTCAAATAAATGCCAGTAACATCTAAGAGCCTGACGATTGCATTTAAATGTTCCCAAATCGAAGGTTTTAGGGCAGTTGAGCTTGTGGATTCTTCGAATCTGTCCCTTTCCCAAAATAATTTCATGGCTTTAAAAAAATCTGGAATGATTTGTGTTTGCTTCTCTGGATATGAATCTTTTAGAAGCTACATTTTGCTTTATATATATTATTCTTATATATTATTCTTATTCTCTTCTTATATATTATTCTTATTATTCTGCTTTATATATATTATTCTTAGTCAAATTTGATCCACCGAAAATTATTTGTTTTTATGAACAACAAGTCTTCACATAATTGATGACATAAATCCTGTTTTCAAAGAACGTAACGAATAAAATACCAGTAACACGCAAACAAGGTTTCCGATTCACTTGTTTATATACATTATACATGCATAACTAATAGGATAGATATAGTAAGACTGATTGATAGAAAAATCAATAGCTACTTATTTATCAATTGTGCAAAATATCTTATATAAAAGAAATATTGAAGAAAAAATTATTGACAAATGTGTAGAATCTGAGGATGATTGACAAACACTTTGGGGCTGTCTATAAATGATGCCACAATTTTGTCCAGATTTTTGTCCCCCTATCCCATTTCTCACAAACTTTCACGCTTCAACATACCCCATCCTTTCCCCTTTGTCATATCGTCACATTTTTTAACCAATAAAATTAATAATAAAATAATATTTTTTTAAAAACGAAAATAATAAATAAAAAAAATTAAAAAAAATTATAGTGTTTAACAATGTTGTTCAACTAATTTTTTTTAAAACTAGGATAAATGAATTATAAATAATAATTGGTGATACTTTTTTTTTTTAAAGTTGTAAACTTTTGGTTCAACATGTAAGATTGTAAATCATTGTAAGATTACAAGTTTAAAAGTTTTAACCCTTATCTTAAAATTGATTTTTTTCCTGTTTATGTTGATTTGCAATGTTTTCTTTAAATAATCCATGCACTGTCGCACTTCTTGAAACTCTCTTCTTCCCCTTATCATAAAATGGCACAGTTGCTTCCCATCTCGGTGCATGAGTGCACCGGTGGGTTAAGGTTTTTAATGCTACTGATCAGGGATTGGAGTAACGCGTTACTTGCAACGCCGTTACTTGTAACAGTTACTTTTTTAAGGTAACGTTGGGTAACGCCGTTACATTTTTCAGAAAGTAACTGTAACTTAGTTACTTTTAGCGGTAACGAAGTAACGAAAAATTGCGTTACTTTTCCGTTACTTTCCGAAGGAGAGAGAGAGAGGGATGGAGAGAGGGAGAGAGAGGGAGTGAGGGAGAGAAAGAGAGGGAGAGAGAGAGAGGGAGAGAGAGAGAGGGAGAGAGAGAGAGGGAGAGAGAGAGAGGGAGAGAGAGAGAGAGGGAGAGAGAGAGAGGGAGAGAGAGAGAGGGTGAGAGAGAGAGGGAGAGAGATGGAGAGTTCCCGAAGAACGAGCCTTTCTTGGGAGGGAAAAAAGCAAATAAGCATTGTCCACTTTGGCTGCTAAAGGCGTGGCGGCAGCTTTCAGCAAGAATTGTTAAAGTACGAATGTTTCTCTTTGTCTGTTTACCTTTCCAAGTATCACATTATAAGACCCGTAATTACAGGCATCTACCGAAAAGAAGGGTTTTGAAATAAATCACGCTGACTGTCAAACAGGTTGTCGTTCGGAAAGTTTCGACCAGTGCAAACCCCTTTGTGTTACCTGAATGGGTTCTACAACAATGACCAACAACAAAGTTTCTCCCCTTGAAGAAGGGGAGGGGGGGGGGGGGGGGAGAGGGCACGTTCACACCTATTTCTGTCTACCCGAGTTTGCTGATGGACGTCGTCGGCTGATTATTAGCGATTATTAGCGTACATGATTGAAATTAAATTTTTTAAAAATGTCTATTAATTATAATTTCAGCATTTTGTTTGTGTATTTGTATCGTTAATCGTGGTTTTCTTTAAAAAAATCATAAGATGGCTAAATTTAAATTTTTTTATGTAACTTGAAATTTCAAAAAGTAACTGTGAATCGTTACTTTTCGTATTAAGTAACTGTAACGCGTTACTTTTCATATTAAGTAACTGTAACAGAGTTACTTTTTTGATAAAGTAGTTGTAACTGTAACAGAGTTACTTTTTAAAAGTAACTTTCCAATCCCTGCTACTGATGATACCTATCGGAGTTCTGTCCTTGCCATGCCATAGCCATGTATAGAAGAAATGGCTTTGGCAAAAATATCCTTGAAATGAATGTGGTACTGGTGCACGTTAAATCTGCGTAGTCTTATATGATTGTGTTATGGCTGGATTTTTCTATATGGTTGCGATGGGTTCCAGCTCAGGTCAGTTAAACGGTTCTAAATCGTGAGGTCCATCGCTAATAACCCTCGTATAACTCGAGTGCGACGTTAATTTAGTCAAAACCCAAACCCCGAAACATGAAATCGTTTGTGGATGACCCCTTTCTATTTGAAAGACCAAAGAGTGCCAGTCTTCTTGTGCACAAACAATTATAATCAGAGAATCTTTCTCTATATTAATAATGTTTTCTTGTCCTATAAACATTTTAATAATATATTTCTCGTTTACTATTTTCTTCACAATAAGTGTCTGGAACGCATGCTAGGTATACAAATTAATGTTTACAAAATAATCCAAACGAAAATAACCTATCAATATGATTAGGACGTCCTGCATTGTATTATAACTCTAGTTATATCACTAAATTATTATTGTTAGTTACAAGGAAGTCTTCCATCATAGGTAAGGTAAGGTAATCGTTTCCGGCTGCCTATTTCTAGCCTCCTTCAGGAGCTTTAACACAGCCAATAACGCCTCGTATTTTAGAACCCTGGTCAAGTGACGATCTTCCATCATAATTCGCGATGTTTTGATATCCGAATCGAATTCACTGTATGTATGCCATCTTATTAACGGTAGTTAGGTTTGAATTATCGTCGCATTAGAGCTACACATGAGCGTCGCATGGTAGCTACTTTTGGCGACGGGCGTCATAATTTAGAACCACAGTCAAGTGCGGGCCGACACCTGAGTAGGCACCCATCGCAACCGTTAAGGGCGACATCGTACGCAGCGTTGGGACTTTGGAGCATATTTAACGTGCACGGGGTATTATTCGTCGGACATTTTATGGCTGCACGGGCCGTTTATAGGTCGGCAGTTATTTTGGCCATGCCCGGACCCGAACCTGGGACCTTTCGCATGCAATACGTACGCCTAACCGACTGGGCCCCCCAGCCCCTTTATTAACGGATTGTGCACGAAAGAATAAACTATCTAAACCCTTTTAATCTGTCTTCCTCAATGGAAGTGGTGACAGAGGGACAAATGGACGTATGGATTACAATACGTTCTCTTTTTACGTTATAAACGTATAACGAAAGTCGTACGTTATAAACGTAACCAATCCCGCGTATAACAAAAATGATTGTATTTTTCATAAAAACTTAAAATTAAAAAATAAGGTTAGTTAGGCTAGGTTTGAATTATCGTCGCACCAGAGCTACACGAGGGCTATTGGGGACGGGTTTGTTTTTTCTAGTTAGCATGTACACCTTAATCAAATTTAACAACTCTATTATATCTTTACTAGTCCATATGTTTTCTGATTAACACAACTTCAGTGCCCTAAAATCTATTTTTATTGTCCCTATTTTACACAATGTTTCCTTTACATTATCTCTGGTTTGTGTTCCCTTTACATTATTTCTGATTTGCATATATCTCTGGTTTAATAAATATATGCAATTTTTTTTTGAAATCCTGTACAATATTTAAGGGTTTGATTCCAAGTGCTGAGTTAATGTAAGTTTAATAAATCCAAATTTGTTATTTGTACATCACATCCCGCGCCCGGGTTAACCTTACCACAGTTGAAACAGTGGGTTACCACATTTGAAATTATTAAGTATCAGAAAAACTTTAAACAATCTAAACAAGAATTAATTGCTAGGATTTAAGTAATTTAGAATATGCTGGCATGGTGTATTGGTTAACAAACCTGCCAGGCATATTAGTGAAAATCAGAGTAATGCTGTGTAAAATCTGCTGTACAGTTTATATAGCGCATACAGAGCTTCAAATGATGCTGTCTTGTTTTACAGTTCGCAGCACTACCACTTGTTGGTTGGCTTGGGTTGACACATTAGATAACTGTACTAAGTCATCATCATCATTGGCGCTACAGTCCCTGAAGGGCCCTGGCCTCCTCCTGTACAAAGTACTTGCACAAAAATTAATTCTTTCTCTTTTTGCAGCCAGCCAAAGTGACTGCTCACTGCCACAAGAGGGGACTGACTACTTTCAAGATATATACTCTTCGATCAGTCTGTCGTAAACAGAGAGTAGGCTCTGGATGGGAAGTAACTGTGAATGTACCTGTATCTATAAATTTTGTGTAAATTACAGCTGCTGTTTTGTTTCTATTGTAAATAAATTTAGATTCCCTTTCTCATAATTTTAAATGGTATGTTTTGTTTCAAAATTATTTCTATCATATTTGTATAGTTGGCAAAGTGAAGGGTTAAAAAATAGCTCATACTGTTTTAGTGATGCCATTGCTAAGGGGAGATGTAAATTTTTGAAAACGAAACTAACTCCTACAATGTTAACCTATGGAGAAATTGGATAGAGTTATTTTTATGTTGACTATCATACAAATTTTTTTTTGTCTATCGTTTACAAGCTTGTTGGTATACTTAGTTATTGATAAGACCCCTCCCCTGTTTGTATTTAGCAAATTGCTTATTTTTGTTTTTGGAAGTTAATTGGTACCTGTATTGTTTTGCTAGTCAAGCTTACAAAAAACATTCTAATTAACTTAAAAGCAATTTTAAAAAGTACAAATCTGGGGCTTATCATTACCTAACAATACCAGCAAGTTCGAAAACAATAGGTAAAAAACTGTAGACGCTACTTATGAGCTACTACTTTGGATGATGCTTCTATCCATTTTCTCCATTGGTTATAACATTGGGGAAGTTAGTTTTGGGAAATTCTTGTTCAATCCTCATATCATGCATATCTCTAACGTGATGTTCACGATGTTTTTATTACTGTTAGATATCATTGTGATATGTTAGAGGGAATTAACATACTATATCTATAATGCTATTTTCTATATGTAGCTACAAAATCTTGCATCACTAATGTATTAAATGCAACTGCTTCTGTAATAACCAGTAAAGTTAATTCTCTGTAGCATGTTATCATCAAGATTTTACTATAGTTATCCAAGTGAAGATATAGTAGCGAAGAAATTAATCGAAATTAAACAAATTGCACAAGACAACTGATTTCATTACAAAAGGTCACCCGGACATTTGATGAATGTCTATTGTGCAAATGCAAGTATGAATAAAATCAAACTTAATCTTATATTGTCCATAAACATGCAAGGGAAGGGCTATTTAAAAACTTCATTTTTATTTATTTTAAAATTTAATTTTATTGCTTAAATTTTATGTTTCTTATTCGAAACTCTACTAGTTAGCAAGAATAAATGTTTCACAATCTGTGAGTAGGAAGCTTTTAGGTAAAAATAATTTAAAACTTTATTTTACTTTTAATGTATTTAAACCTAGGTTTAATTTTTAAGAACACAAGATATAGTGGCAGAAACAAAATATTTTCAGAAATAAAAACACTGTTTTACATTTGCAGGAAATATTAACTAATATATCTTCTTAGAAATTTTTACATGTACTTGCAACCAATTGAAAGACTTTTATAAGTTCACTTCTATATTGATCGAGAGTTTTATAAAGTTACATGTCATCATGAAATTGTTTTTAAATCTTTAGATTGCTGTTTTAGCTACTAATCTTGTACGCTAAATTCTATTTTGAGTTATATTCTTCATTGGAGGAAAACAATCTAATGTTCGACCTATCCTATTTTAGGAGTGTTTTCCGTAACAGTCCGTATATTGTTCGAATGGTCCTCTGCTGCTAACATTTTAGTTATATTTTCCACCTTTGTAGCTGAAATTACTACATATTAATAATATTGAAGTTTTTCAGAATCAATTTATATACAATATTAAAAAAATAAGAGAATGCTGAAAAAATGGTCACCCTTTTTTTTTAAATACAACCCTTACTTTTACAAATATGAGCAATCTGTTGTACTGATAAATATATCATTGATTACAAAAACCAAAAAATATTTTAATAAAATGCATAATGAGGTTGAAGTTAGCTGTATATTTGCATAAACACATGTCTATATGTAATACCTATAAGGTTTTGATATAAAGTCTTGATGGTTTGAATTTCACAACATGGGAAAAATATTAAAATTGGAAACTTTCTATAAAAACAAATAGTAATCACGTCCTTTAAGGTGAATCCTTGTTACTCAAGGTTGCTAATTAAATTTTCAGGGTTAATTTCAGATAATATTTGGCAAAGAATTTTGAACTTTTATTTTTGATAGCCGGGAGATTCTCAAATAATTAATATTAAATCTAAATTTAAAGGTTTTCTACACATTTGTCTTCAAATATTGGCGCTTTCTTTTGTCACCTCTTAAGATCACTCCCCCAACCTGCACGACGTCTTTGTTTATGAACAATATCATGTTATGTTAGATTTTTTTCATTTTATGGATTTTACTATACAAATACTTACAATTGTGAACAATTGATAACTTTTTGCAAAAGGTCCTGCCCCTCACTGCCCTGCCCTCGCGACGGTCCTGCTTGCAAAACTTGTCAAATTTTAGTATATTTTACTGACTGCGTACGTAAATATTTGCCTTTCGACCCCTTTTGTGAAATTAAAGTTTAGTAGTTTTTAAATATTTTAATAATAGTTTTTATCGTTCACTAATACGAGAGAATTTGTAAATGGGTTACTCGCCATGAGTTGCAATATTTTAAAATACTGTCTCTTTATTTCTTTGTATCTTAAAAACTACTGTTCTGAGAATAAAAGTTTCCGTACAAAAGTTGTTGAAAATTTTATCGTCTATAACTTTTGAATTGACATTTTATTGAATTTATGAAATTAATTTGATTTATAAAGAAAATATTGAAAAATGACTCAAAAATTTGAAAGTTTTCGAATTTTTTCAAGCTAATAAATCTCCTAATAAAATATTAAAAAAGATCCCCCGGTATCATCCCGACGTACAGAAAAAGACTTCGGATTAGCCCCGTTTAAATAAACAAGAGTGTGTTAGAATTTGGAACCTCCGACTCGGCGTTATACACTTTGTTCCAAAGGTAAGAAAAACGCCCTCCCCCCCACCATTTTCCCCGTAGGAGTAGGTGTATTTGCCACAACAGGTATTTTTTAAACAATGCAAGACCATTGTAATATCGAAGAGAGGAAATAAGAAACTATTAATTTTATTACTTAATAATTCAAAGTCTTTTGAAACACAGTATAAATTAAAACAATTGAACTTCTTTTAACAACAATGTTTAAAATCCATTTTACTTCAGATGCCCTTCAGACTTTCACTACTCAATACGTAAAAAAGTAATAGTTTATTTTAAAAAAATCTAATTCAATAGCTAAACCGATTTTGGTAAAGATTTTTAATATCCTTCCATAAGGTTATAATTTCTTCAAGAGTAAACTGAAATTAAATATATAAGATTGCCATGGCATCCATTGGAAGAAGAATTAGAAAACTTTGGTTAGTATATAAGAATAAAACATTCATCTTTAACAATTAGCTGCAATTGAACCTTGTTAACGTGAACTTTTTTTAACATGCATATTTTGCTTGAAGATGACCCTAAAGCATTTTCCCGGCTTTAAAGCATTTTCCCGGCTTAAAGCAGTTTGGCTTTACTAATGCAAAAATATTTCCTCAATTTTTCTTATAATTGCTTGATTCTTTTTCTCATTTTGTTTCTGTATTTTTATAGTTGTTCTTCCTTGTAGCCATTTTAAAAATGTATTTTGTATTATCATTTAAACTAATGAGTAGTATTTTTTAAAAATATGTCAAGAATTCACTAATTAAGAGTTAAAATGTTCCTGATATTTAACGAATCTATTCCCGTTAACGGGGTTTGGCTGTATTTAGTATTGCAGTCGTCTGCAAGTTTTTTTTTAATCGAGCATCTGAAATTCTGCTTTATTGAAAGTCTGCTGTAAAGTTAAAATATGAATTACAAATGAGTAATACTTTGTATAATGTACTTTGCATTATACTTTGTATAATGTACTTTTACACTAATTTTTATATAGATATAACAGATATTTTACCAAATATATATTACTTAACATATTTTTTTTTCCCGTTTTAGCGGCAGAGTTCGTAAGTTCATTACTAATGCTGATATGAAGACGGTAAGTTACGTTTTTATATTTATTCTATGCTTAAATATGTAGTGTCTTATTAAAAATATATTTATGTAAGGAATAAATGTTACACAGAAAAAATATTAGTATATTTTACTTTATTAATAGTTTTTTGAATTAGTATCTATAAGAATTAGCTCTCTCGACTTCAAACTATAACATAATTTTTAGTTTAAGATTAATGAAATTATTACAAAACTCTACCAAATATTGGAATATGCCCTTTAAAAATTCAAAAACTTTTTCACTTAAAAATATTCTTGTATTAATCGATAGTAAAAATATTTCGAAAATTTAAGTGCATTACATTAAATAATTTTTGCGATATCCTGTTTTGATCTCTATAATTTTTTTTATTAAAATTACAATTCTTTGGAAAACTTTTTTAATTTCTACATTTACAAAAGACAGTTTAACTATATAGGATGTAATTAAAAGTGCTTACATCTTTTGTTTACGCTATTGTATACTACAAAAAGGTTATTTAATAGTAAATAGTGTATACTGTAGTTTTAACAAATATTATAAGAAAAATATTAACTTTCTCGAAACCACGATTTTCACTGTAATATGATACGTAAAAAAATTTTTTTGTACGATTTAATACTTAAAAACGTAACTTTCGTATTCAAATACTTATACTCGGTTTTTCAAATACTTATACTCGGTATGTAATAAGATGCTTAAAAATATATGTTTTGAGATTTAAAACTTAAAAACTATATCTCGCAATAAAATATTTATTGTGTTTTTAGCAAAGGTTGAATAGGATCAATGGAAACATTACATTTGTAAGAATATCGTATTTTATAGTTAGTTGATGTGATTAATTTTTTTTAAAACAGGACGTTGTTCCGTACTATGATGGATTGAATGAGATAGAATTCTGGGAAGACATAGTTGGTCGTAAACAAGTTCAACTTATTGGAAAACGTTATTACAGTGAAAGCTTAACTGACATAACATCCTACATTGATCCTCAGAAAGAGAACTTAGTGGAAGTCCTTTCCATCAATGAAGATAGTAAAATTGAAATCATTCGTGACAACATTGATTGGAGCATCGTAGACGGCATGCAAGGCGATTTTGCGTATAAGTTCCCAAGAAATGTCACGAAGAAACAAACCGTCTGTGAAAGACTCCTACAGCAATTCTCTCATTCTAAAGAGTCACCAAACAAGGAGACCACCATGGATTTCGTTGAAGCTGATAAAAAGGATTCGATTGTTGAACCTTTCGAATTTGTTGGCAATCTGCAGGGTCCCTTCGAGGAGGTAAGTCTAGATGTTTTCTTGGAGGTCGATCAAGACCATCAGAATATTTTCATATCTGGTGTAAGAATGATTAACACAACAAATTAGAAGTTTCACAGAATTTAGGTTTTCAAAACTAATGAATCGAGTATATGGAACTAATCAGGTCCCCTAGTACTATCTAAAGGCACGCTTTTGCAAGGTCGAGTATTGTAATTGGCTCATTTGTATACCTAAATCGAAAAATATCCATTGTAGTTTGTATGACATTGGGAATCAAAAGTTCTTCCATCAAGTTGCATATTAGTTACATTTGATTTATTATTAAACAAGGTTTTTACTGCTGACTGAAAATTTGAATAAGAGTCATGTCGATATAAAAGTAATTTATTTTCTAACATTTGCATTTAACTAAATTTTAAAATAGATATTTCATGCAGTTTGTGCGCAGGTACCTAAGTTCTTAAAAAAATGTTCATTTAGAAAAGAAAAACGTCAAAAGAATAAAAAAAATTATTCTCAAACTATCTGGGAACAGAATCCAATAATTTTAACTGGTATTATCAAGTGTGTTATCCCAACTTTACACAAAGCATTTTCCATTTTCAAATTTTTATGATATTGCTATAACGTCGAAAGCAGGATTCGAATCGAAGATCCCTCGTGACCGCTTAGTCTGAAGACCAAAACATTGCCAACTGAGCAATCCGGCTCTCTGCCATTTCCAAAGATTCTTTAAATAGATATTGATAAATAATATAATACTTTCTTTTCAGATTTTCAATGAATTCAAACAGAGCCTCGAAAAAGCGTTTTCAATTGATGTCCTGAGCTTTCTAAAAGAGCATTTGCAATTGAAAGAGGACCATTTTGAAACTATTCTCCCACAAGACATCAAGAGAGATGAAAGGTAATACTGTTTTTCTATGACTTTGGTGTTAAATATCTTGCTTTTTTAGACATATGTATAGTATGTTCCCGTGCCTCTTTCAGACTGCGATATTAACTCAGGTTTTGACTTCAAAAGTAGATCGTCAAAAGCTTTTAAAAAGAAACTAAGAATAAATTAAATCATTTTGACACCAAAAACGTGCATTAATTTACCATAACGTAATATTACATCAATAAGACATATATTCGATCTTTTGCTAGGTTGTTTGATTGTCTGAATATTTGATAATTTTTTGAAATTAACATATTTAATATTTTGTAACTTAATTCTTAGATATAATACAAGAATGAAGTCATCCTCAAAAAATGAGTTCAAATAAAAATTTTAATTTTTTTTTGTTTCAGGAATATGTTAACTGAGTATTTGGATCAAAATGATGATACTGATGTCCGGAAGTTAATATTCAAGCTGGACGAAGAATAATTGTTTTAACTCCCGTGTTTCTTTTGTGTTGTCCCTAAATTGCCGTAAAGTTCTGATGTCTCATTTTACACGAAGCTCATCGGTCTCCATGCCCAATAATGCAAAGGTTTTTATTATCAGCTCAATAGATTACAGAGTCTCAATTTCTATTTATATCTGGGATTTTACATTTTTGTCCGGATTTTGAAATGATAATTGTGAAAGTCACCGGAAGGAAAATGTTAGCCTCGAATACAGATAAAGAAATGTAGTTGTTGTGCGCCGTTCCGAATGGAATTATTTAGAAAAGAAAAAAGTGACAGTTCTCTTCGGCCACCCCATTCCATAGTACGATGTTTAAAATGTTTGGAAGCTCGTCTAGAAACGCCACTTAACAGAAAAAGAAGTGGTTTATTTATAGAGCTGGAAATCAGAAGGAAACTACAGAGATCAGTTTGATCTGCTGAAGTTTATATAACTCTCCATGAAGACAGTAAACCCAATGGGGAAAATTTTCTGATCTTCAAAAAAAAAAAGTGAAAAAAAAGAAGAAAAAAAAAGGAGAGTAAGCCTCTTTTAAAGAGAGCTAATTAAAGTAAAGAAGATTTTATTTCCTTTACTTACATTCCGGCTTTTTATAAAGGTACGAGAATGAATCAGAAACCTTCTGGCAGCTCAACAGTGGAATATTGGAATTCCAATATACTTCATCAGGCGGACGAGGCGACTATGGAAAGATAATGCTCGATTAGAAAGAATAAATAAAAAAAATTTAAATGAAGGGCTTCTCAAGATGTATCGTATAAAGAACATTGAGATTATATCTTAGTTTTTGGGTGCGTCATATGTAGACATTATTGATGGCCATTTTATAAAGAGAACTGTTGAGGATTGGAACCTAGAAATAGTAAATTGTAGTTGTGAAATTTATAAGTAAGAAATATGTTTGCTTCGTATGAAGAAAAACGAGTGCCGAAGAATTATGCTCATCCTAAAGGAAAAATGTGTCTGTGAAATAGTACCAGTACTCCGAATTGACCACCAAAACATTGAGTAGCAAGTTTACTAGTTCGCCCAGCCTTTTGAAAGGAAAAGAAGTAGCATAATTACCAGCGCTTAGAAAACCAGAAGGAAAATATAGAGATCAGTTTGATCTGCTATATATAAAATTCTCTCCTCAGTAAGACAGCCAACCCAAAAGGGGGAAACGTGCTGATCTCTAAAAGAAAAAAAAAGAGGAGAGAAAGCCTCATAAAATGAGAGCTCAAGTAAAGTAAAGATGACTGTAATTCCTTTACTAATATTCCAGCCTTTATGAAAGGCATGAGAATGAAATAGAAAACCTTCTGATGTACTCACAAATAGAATATTGGAACTTCAAGCTACTTCATCAGGCGGACGACTCTGAAATATTAGTGCCCGACAAGGAAGAATAAATGAATAAAAAGAATATAAAAAAATAGAGGGCTGCTCAAGATGGATCGGGCAATGAACTTTCACAGTGCATCTTAGCTATTTGGAGGCAAAATGTGGACGGAGAATATGACGCAGAGAATTGTTGATGTTTGAAAGTACGAGAACGTAAAGTGGTCGTTAAAGGTGAATGAGTATGGGCTTTAAAATGGAATCCTAGTTCAACACCTCAGAGAGATTTTATGGAAAATAGTTCAATGGATCACATGCAGTTCATACAAATAGCAATGAAAAAACATGTTTCTATGTTTGGATAAAAGTTTATGTACATTACGCAGTTTCAACTCAAGTGTTTTTTGGGAATTGAAATAAAAGTTTTATATGGAAAAGAGTGTTTGTTTTATTCCTAGTGTGTGCTTCTTTGATTTTCATTTCAGTATTTAAAGAAAGGAATCTTACGTTTGCATGCAGCTAATGCAGTTTACTTATGTTGTCAGTTCACTTTCCCCAGGTTTGTGTAATGCATAATTTTATAATAATAGCATAATAAATTCTTTGTCACATTATACTTTTGAGATTATAAAAATAAATTTTAAACTTTCTAAGTGATACATTTGTATTAGTTTTTTATTATTTCTTTCAGAAATGATTATGAGATCATATCTTCAAAAATAAACGTGATTTTCTTGTGAATATGATATTTAAAAAAAATTACAGTTAGGGTGACACGGGGTAACTATTGGACAAAAATCAAACTTTTAACATAGGTCCTACATTTATGTAATTTTCTAACCAGTAATTTATTTCGTAATGACTATTTGATATATCTGCCGGATACCATTATTGAAATTTACTATTTCCTCTGTAGAAGTTGAAAAAAAAAACTTGTGTCCGAAAATTACCCAGTCAATTGGGGTAATTATTGGACAGAAGTTTTCAATCTGTTCAGCACAGTATTTAGACTATCTGCAAGAGGTAAATTGTGGACAATGGTGTGTACTGTAGATAGGAGAGTGGGGGCTAATCGGAAAAAATGTCATTAATCACTGTATTTCTTCCAAAATGTAAGAATTTTAATATTTTCTTTAACAATCTCAAAAACAAAATATTCATTTATTTAAAAATCATTCAGAAGATGTTAAAACTTTTCCATATTTTAGTAATGGATAGTTTTATACAAACACGTAAGTGTCCCATTAGCCCCCATGTGTGGTGTCTAATGGAACATAGTGCAGGGAAATGGTACGTGTCTTAATTAAAATGTAAGGATAATTAGAAAAGGGCATGAAAATAAAATTTGAAAACAAACACTAATTACGTAATTAATATAAAATGATATTTCATTTTTTAATCAATTATTTCATACTGGAAAGTGAAAAATCAGAAGAAAACTACGGCGCTTCATAAATTCATAAAGCCATTATTTCCCTGAATTTTCCTCTAATTCCCATTTGTATTAAAACTTTCAATCTAGTGCTAAGGTAAACTCTTATGCCTATTTTCTTGTTTCAATTGGCTTGATTCCATGGTGTAGCTTTGATTAAAAATTCAGCCAATTCACTAACTCGGCCGAAACCTATTTTTTTTTACCAAAGGCTTGTTCCTAGGCTTGTTCCTTAATGCAAGATCTATCTGCAATAGAAAGTTTAAACAGTTTAGTATATATGAAGCTTTCAACTGAGACAAGAATTAACAGATTAGAAAAACTATAATGAAATTTTTATTTATTTATTTTATTTTACTCTTAAATTTAAGTCTTATCATTTAAAAAAACATAGTATAGCGTGTACAAAACAAAGAACAAGTGGGGCCGTAGTGAGCCTAGTGGTCAGCGTCTCGGTCTCGGGATCGGAAGGTCCTGCGATCGAGTCCCGGTACCACTGAAGACCTACCGAGTATATGCGGAGTACGTGCTCGTTAAATCTGTTGGGTCCGAAAGTCCTCTAAGTTCCCATACCAAATCAATACCTCTGGGGGTGACAAGCCAATTCTGGGGATCCTCTAGTTGGCCTCTGTCTCTAAAAATTAGATGGACCCACTTATGTGTGTGTGTTGTCTGTTGTGTCTGTCTTACTTGACGAAGGTTTATAAACGGGTCGCTGACCAAGCACACAAACCTGAATATATATGTCTACCAACCAACCAAGAACAAGTTAGGTCTAAAATGTTTTAAACATCTTGGCTTAATAAGATATAAAATATTTATATAGTTTCTTCAAGAAAATGAAGCAAAATTAGGTTTCTTTGTCGTCCCATTAGACCCCACAGTTGCTGTCCCATTAGACCCCATAGTGTTATTATTTATATATGATCCAACACAGAACCACGAGAATTTTGCCACAGTATTTGACATATCTAAATTTATGACACGTCTTCTACCTAAAACTATAATTCAATTTTTTAAAAGTATTTATTTAAAACTTTAAAAATTCAAAATTAAAGAATTTTTTAAAACTTACTTTGGATTTCCAAAAACAACAAATTTTCTCTCCACTTCAACGCATGCTTTTAATGGATAATCTTTGGTTGTTAAAAGATGAAGTCTAACTGTTGCTATGCAGTGGTGTAGAAATATTTGTAAAAAACTATATTATTCACCACTTTTGGCCCCTTGCTCCATTAGCCCCCACTCTCCCCTACTGTGTATGGGGGTAACTATTGAACACCATACGGTTTCTGTAAAAAAATTCATAAAAATTTATTCAATAAATGTTCCCTCTTCGTATTTTTAACTTTAAAAAAAATTCATAAACGTTCCTGGAAAATTTTAGGAATAATGTGCCCAATTTTTACAAGTAGAGTTCCGAGATTATATATATATTAGTAACATTCACACAAAAAATAGAAACAATCCCACATATAGCCTTAGAGCTGTTTTTGTGATTTTTTCAACGTTGAGTGAATTTTCATGCTTACATTCAAACTTAAATCAAATGTACTTTTATTAAACTTACAGTTTTATAATTGCGTATACTAAAAAGTAGTTCCTCTCTCTACGTAACTTTACATTCGTTTCCAAAATAATTTGAAATTCTATTCGTCAAGGTACTATCAAAGTCAAAATATGATGACGGGGCATGTTTTCCAAAATTTCACGGGGCAAGATTTCCAACAATGCCTTGCAGAAAAGCTTGAAAGCTTTATAAATTAAGCTTAATATTCGAAAAACCAAATTATTTTTATTGTATGAACACGTAATGAAAAAACGTTTTGCTCTAAATTCAAAATTGTCTGCATAGTAATGAAAAATGAAGCTGAATGAACTCTTATTATTCTGAAACAATATGTGTCACTCTAAAAACTATCAGGAATGGATGTATTAGCCGAAAAAAGCATCCAGAAACTTAAATATTCTCCATATATTGGGAATAATTACATTGTAAAAGTAGTCAATGTGTCATGTTGCGCCCAAAGTTTTGAGTCAATTGGCATGTTACAAAAAAAGGAAAAAGCAATCACACCCAGCTTTAGTCAATAATTTTTTTTGTAATTTTATGTAAATTTAACAATACTTAGACAATCTCTAGAAGAGAGCACCAAAGTATAGTTACAAAAAGGGGGAAGTTTATGTAAGTTTAAAGGGATCCAGATGATAATGAAATTTAATAAAATTTAATAAAATTGTTTGTTATAATAAACTGGTTTTTTTAATAAAATATCTATATTCTGGGTATACTCTTTTGAGCTATTTTAGTTTACAAAATGTATAAAATGTTTTTCAAATGTGTTTAATCTTCTAAAAATTTAGTTGGAAAACTTGCCCCGTCACTTTTTGGCAGTCTGGGAAAATTTACCCCGCATACGAGGCACGTTTTCCACCTCAACATGCTTGCATTTAACAACTTGCTGACAAAAAGTATATTTACTTTTTGGAAAAGTAGTAATGCTAATTTGTAGATAAGCATGTGAGGAAGACAATGACATCTTGTTTACTTAGAAATAAATAAAAGTAAAATATATACAATCAAAAAGAAGAAAACATAGAAAACTTGCCCCGGTCTCCCCTATTTGTAATATTCAATCCACTGACCTCAGGGTCCACTCTTCAAACAATTCTACAACTCGTTGGCCACAACACACATTCGACAATAGACGCTTCTTGAATTCAATTGTTGATTAACATTTGATTGCATCATATTGAGTAGTTAAAACAGATGTTTTTTTAAATGATTTAAATTATGTTTCTGTGGAAAACCAGAAAATCTCAGGAACTTACCAAGGAGTGATAGAAACTTGAAACATCCAGGAAATTACGTGGAATGTATGCGGAAAGTTACAATAGTTTTTTTTATAATGTGGTGACAGACCAAATCCTCTCAAATCATCTTTCAACAATAATCTTTAACTATCATCTTTTAACAAATTTTACTGAACATAGTTGCTTATTTTCTGTGCGTATCTATTATTTCTATCGATATACTTCAACAGCGATGGCACCGAAATTTTGCTTCGGTATTCGAATGCTGTCATAGGTATAGACATAGCTTACAAGTGCCTCACTTACAAGCAGCAAATTTATTACAGTAGACCAGACAGAATACTCTTATATTTAGATATAAAATTTGTACAAATAGCCCCCGTTTTGATTTTCTTAATATTTCTTTTGAACGAAAACCACGTTAATAAAATAAGAGTTATGAAAATATTATGATGATTGCATCGTTGAAAAGTTAATCCTCAAACAAAATCTGGACAGACAATTTAAAATGGCAGTACTAAATTTATTAGCTTTTAAATTTTGAATACACATCTAGTCCGAAGTTTTAAGTAAATTTTGGAATTTTAATGCACATTTATTTTTTAATTTGTAAAATTCGGGAGTCTGGATGATGCGCTAAATTTATGCTTCAATGTCAAATTTGAACAATTTTTATTCCAAAATTTTTTTGAAAAGAATTATTATAAAAGTTATTGAATTGTATTTAATTAGTATAAATAATTCTATTCCTCAAAAGGTACCGTACATAGACTTCGAAAATAAGTAGTTAGTCTGCTATTGTTAGATTATACATATAGTACGTTTAAAAACAAAAGATGAAATTTTTTTAAACTAAAATTGAAATAAATGAAATCTTAAATAAATATTTTTATAACAGTTAATTTACTACCATTGAGGAGTTTTAATAATTCTGAAAATGTAGATTAAGTTCATTTCATTTAAATCAGCATAGAGTTCGGGACTTCCCCGCTTGTGGTCTGAAGTTGGTGTTGAAAGAGCGCTGGTCAGCAACAATGTTGATAAAATGAATTTAAAAAAAGATACAGCTTCCGCTGATTGTTTAAAGATAAACTGGTAAACTGGCATATGCTTTAGTTTGAATTTTTACTGGAGGAACGGACAGCCGTTAGCAACTACAAAATAGAACAAATATTTAAAAGACTGCCGCATTCAAATTTTTATAGGTAAGCTTTTAAGTATAGTTTTAAAAAAAAAATCTGTAAAAATATAATTGAAATTGACTCTATCCCTCTAATATAGATTCACAGCTTTATTTTCGTTAAAGTAAAATTATGGATATTTTTATTGCATAAATTATGTTCAGAATAAAATTACTAACAAGTGTGTTACCTGGTTTTTCTGTTATTGTTATTTTAATGAAGGGTCTAAAAAGGGGTCCATCATGCAAAAGTTGCTATAGTTATAATTTTTCTATACGATGGTTTATATAAACCATAGGTAGTATAATCATCCCCTTATTCCTTTCAGTTTTACCCACATCTTGAGAAATCCTTAAAAATTGACTCTTTTATAAGTTTTTGGTCTGTAACAAATCTATATTGCATATTTGTCATGAGAAAAATATAATTACAATTCTCCCAGAAAATAGAAATCACAGGTTTTCTTGTAATAACTAACTAACGAAATATCTTAACTAACGAACTCTTATCTAATCTTAACATCCGAACCGAACATCTTAACTAATCTTAACTAACAAAAAAGAATTTGAAATAGCATGATTTGCAATTTTTTAAAAAACAATTCACAACTTTTTTGTCCTAACTTGAGATAACTTGACCAGATTTGTTTCAGCGATTAACTTTTCGACTATGAAATCATCACTAATTTTTGATAAATCATATTTTATTTATGTTGTTTTTGTATAAAAAAAACTAAAAATAAAGCGAAGATTATTTGCACAATTTTTATAGATAGATAGTTAAATAATAAACTAAACTGTACTTCAAAGACAATCTGATAAAATTAAAGAGTATAGGGATCTAGACAAGAGAAAACAGAGATAATCATTTTATTTTAGAAGTTGAGACTTTGGTTTAATATATTTGGGAAACAACTAAAAATATTGAATTTCTTCGAATATTTTAATGCAAGTAATAACCTTCGTTAAATTTAGCATAATTACATTGATTACATTTTTTTTTCGGGGATTGGAATTATTTTTACGCAATAGGTACATAAATTAGCTTGTGGATTCCAACGAATAAATCGCTTCCTATGTAAATGTAATATTAAAGGGTAGCTGAATTTAGATGAGAGAGAACCCCTTTATAAGTAGATTTTAAGTTATATTTAAAAATGTGGGAATCGGTTGTATCTAGAATAAGGAGCAAACCAGAATTTTTTTAAGTGATTCACCATCATGCGTCATTACAAAATAGTAGTAGCCTATAATCAACAGTTAGTGATAAAAATTATTTTTTCTATAATTTTATTCATTTTAAAGAAATAATTTGGAATGAAGTAAATTGTAATTTACCATAGCTATTTATTATAGTTCCTCATCCTAAATACAGGGGTGGGACGAAATAATGTACACACTTAGTGATTTTGCATTTTTCAAATTTCTTGAATACTAGTATGTAACTAATATGTAAAATGTTAACCAATATGCAGAATGTTTTTGATGACTTGTAATGTGTGGTATTGCACGCGTTTTCACGCATAAATAACGGCTCTAATAAAATTAGACGGTAGGGGAGATCGGGGCTAGTTTTCCATGGAAGAAGTTTTCCACCAAGCCATCTTTGTTCTGTTGATGATGCCAAATTATCATTAGAGCTGTTTTATGATTTTTTTCAATGTTGAGCAGCTTTTTATGATTACATTCAAACCTAAATTAAATGTACTTTTATTGAACTAACAGTTTTATCATTGCGTATACTGAAGATTGGTTACTCTCTCTACTTATGTATTTGTTTTCAAAATTACTTAAACTTCTACTCGTCAAGGTACTATTAAATCCAAAACACGTTGACTGGGCAGGTTTTTCAAAATTTCATAAGGCAAGAATTCCAACTATGCCTTGTAAAACACATGCATCAACCTTTATAAACTAAAGTTTATATTTCAAGAATGTAATTATATATTTTTTAATATGACCAATATTTTTTAATATTGGCCCGTCAGGGCCAAGCACCGCGACCACTGGTCTATTGTACTAAGAGTGTAGTCTATTGTACTAAGGGGGAGGGGTAACACTATATACTATGTGTAAAACACGTTTTTACCTCTTCCTCTGTTTTAGATGTGAATTTCGAAAAATTGTTTCTTAAATGACGCTCTCAGTACAAAATGAATAAGCAATTTTATATTACATTTTTTATTATTTTTTGTTGAAAATTTTATATCTGTAACTCAAATATTTTAGGCTGGGCGTTGATTTTATTGAGACGTCGCAAAATAAAATGGATTTTTTTTTATATTTAAGTTAGGCTTGGGTATATAGAAACATATTTTAACAGAATTCTAAAGGCTGTCTTATAGAACCAGTGCTGTTTTTATATGAATAATTGGGAATGGTATACAGAGCCTTCCATTCCTAACTTTTTGTACTAATTTTAAAACTTAAAGTCTAAATCTTCCTAATAAGCATGCCATTTATCTGATTCCTCTATCTACATCAGTTGTTGAGACATTTAATTTGAAAAGGAATAATTTCTTATTTGTTGAGCCCCCTGTACATTATTTGCACACTTTATTGTACTCTTGCAGCTATTCTAAGTAGAATTTTTTCAAATATTACTCTATTTGTTATTTTTATTTTAGGACAATCTTAGCATACACGAAGATTACAACTTCAGAAAGAAATCCAAGTAGAAAATCGGAAGTATCACAGACTGAAAAAAAAGACAGCATTTGATACAGCATTTATTAGACTAATTTTCGACCTGCATTTTTATTGATTTCATAAAAATGAATCCAACAGTAACCACCGTAAATATTTTATTGGTGATTATATCAATTTTAACGTTGTGTTGTCAAGATAAGCATCCTTCATTGTTATATGACGACATTAAATGTCACATAATATGTTTCATGGTATCTTTCATTTTTGATTTGTTGAGCTTTTCCAAGATTAGTTTGTTGGTAAATGTTGGACATTGGTTTTTAATAAAAAAATATTCCTAAATTGTAATAAAGCTTCCATAACCTGACAAAAAATATGTGATGGTTATCACTAAAGATAATCATTGCTTTGGTTTCTAATGTAGTATTGGATTTTTTTTTATCTGATTATAAACTTGATTTTGTAACAAGTGCTTCACAAAGTAGTCTAAAATAAAACTCATTTATTATATATGCATTTGATTTTTTAATTTTTTTAGATTGCTAAAAAAAACTATTTAACCGGAATGTTTTACGTCGTGAGTGGCAACAGTTCCAGCGGTATTATTTTCATTCTTGGTTCTTCTGAAATTGCATTTGTTTTGAGCAATGCAATATTTTCTTAGCTTACTGAAACGAATATTGTGCACAAACTTTTCTTCTGTAGAACTAAAGCTTTTCTGTGTTCGTGAATCCAATAACTTGCTGTCACACAATTTTTTTTAATTTCTCCGCATAAGACAACATATCTAAAGCGAACTTTTCCGATAACATTGACGTTTTGGTAATGCATATTTCAAATTAAATGCTTTACATATTTGAAATTAAATTGAATTAAAACCGACAAAGTTTAACAAATAGTAAGAATAAAACCAAGTTCACTTAAAAGAAATAAAACGCAGCACACGACAAAATGATCATTTTAAGAGTGAAATCGAAACAACCAATTAAATCGCAGGACAAACAAAAAAGAATACATGAGAGTAATATACTTTCAAACAACCCCATTGCAATGATAATATGTAAATTTAATTTAATTTGAGACCTTTTTCTAGTTGAAAAAATAGGAATAGTGTCAGCAGTACTTAATACTAATGAAAAATTAAGTTAAATAGATAACAAGAAAGCAATGTACAAACAAATTTTGATGAATGGACGAAAGTTACTGTAGATCTAGACGATAGGCAACGAAACGAAAATTTCAATTACAATTTTTCAAAAGAATACACGACACGTATTCAACTGTAAGTAGCGGGAAGTGAAATATTTTCGTCTGAAGAAATATTAAACCATCGGTTAGTAAATTTTGAACTAAAAATGTTTTATTTTAATGTTCATACATTTATTTACACTTTTTTTATCTATCAGTTTTATTTATCTATAATGAGAATATTAATTAGTACTTCTTTTAAAAAGGTTGAACTTACATTTATTCAAGTTTTTATGAATAATACGAAATATGTGAATGCTTTAGAATGCTATAGATTTTTAAAACAATCTGATTTTTATTAATGACAGTGTCAGTTGTTTAGAGAATTGTGCAAACAATATATTTAGTTCATTCTATAACTGAGTGTATTTTAAAAATTACTTAAGAGAGTTGTAGCAATGGTGTTTGATTTTAGCTTCCATGTTATTTTTAAGAATAATACGTGTTTATTACACTCTAAGCTGTCAATTAAAAGGGCCTTTATACAATAGCAATTTAAATTGGTTTCTTTAAAATTAATATTTAAAGTAGCTTGCTAAATTTATTTGTAAATTGAAGAAGAAGAAAAATAGTATAGTACTGCATTTTGAGTTGGAGTTTTAATTGGCACATAAATTAAATAATAAAAAAAAATGTTAAAAATTAATTTTTACTTTGCTATCCTTTGATACTTTTAAAAAGTTAGAATGTTTCAAAATAGAATACTGTGCTATACATTTACAAATTTTAGTAAGATACTTTGAATAGTTATTAATGGAACTACATACTTGATACATTTCTAATAAAAAAACAATAAATATGGGTAATTATAATAATTAAAGTGTGCCATAGTGTCGGCCTTTTTCCAGTAGAACGTTTTGGTCTAAAAGACGCCATTTTAATGTTTATAATATGTCATATTTGAATTTTAAGCTAATATTCATCAGTTAGGCTATTCATGCTCGGTTAAAATGACTGCATTTGAAAATACTTATAGTGTTATAATATCATTTTTTAAATTGATTAAAACGAAACCATATTATGGAATTATTACATACAAATGTGGTAGTTATTTTCAGACTTACAGATGCAATTTAGATGCCTTTTTATTAACCAAATTGAAATATACGTGTAATACATTTATATGTAGCTAAGAACTAGGCTGAGGTTCACTTCAAATTAAATTCGACAATTAATACAGCGGAGGTACCGCTAATATTCAAAATATTTCAAAATTTAAATACTATTGTTTCTTTCTTAGATGTTATTTAGGTGCATTTGATTTAAATACTGTTAAAATAAATTTTATATTAAAAATATTTAAAGTTAGTAACGCATAAATAAGTTGTAATATTTGTTGAATTTTAATTGAAATAGCTCAAATAAAGAAGCAATTTGGAGTAAAAAAGTTTTAACACTAATATTTTATGTTGGTGAAAATTGTGCAGGCGGTTTTTACTAGCAGTTACTCCAATGAACCTGAGTGTTCATCTTTACATTTTCAAAAGCTCGCAGAACAAAAAGTTGATCGAAGTAGTTTTTATGGACATGCAAAAAAACAACAATTACAAACTAAAACCTTGCCAATAGAGATAAGCAAGATAATAGAAATATATCAATAGAGATAAAAATGATAAGCAATCTGCTTTATTTGAAACGTCCCGTCTATCAATCCATTGACCAGAAAATTATACGGGTCACTCTCAAAAAATGTTGTGGAGTCCACTCTATTAAAGATAGTGGAGAAATAAAAACTTTAGTCCAACCTTAACATTTGAATATTTGAGAGTTGCGTTTGAAAGTATTTGTCACAAGGAGTACATGAATTGATATTTTTAAAGTTTTATGTCTCAAATTTTTTTCATCAAGGAATGGGGTTGTTTCACGGAGGATCTGGCAATAGCTTTGCGGTTTTGTTTGCATGTCTATTTTGATGTTTTCAACAATGTTGCCAGCAGTTTTAGAAGAAAAACTACGAAAAAATACCATTTAATTCTAAAATTACAAAAACATACCATAAAAATACTAGCAAAGCGTTTCACGTTTTTTAAAGTCACTAAAAAGATTCCAAAATGCAGCTAGTATTTTTACGATATTTTTTTTGTAATTTTAGAATTTATTTTAGAATTTTTCAAAAATTACAAAAAAATATCGTAAAATTACTAGCTGCACATTTTGGAATCTTTTTAGTGACTTTAAAAAAACGTGAAACGCTTTGCTAGTATTTTTATGGTATGTTTTTGTAATTTTAGAATTAAATTGTATTTTTTCGTAGTTTTTCTTCTAAAACTGCTGGCAGCATTGTTAAAAACATCAAAATAGACATGCAAACAAAACCGCAAAGCTATTGCCAGATCCTTCGTGAAACAACTCCATTATACATTAGACGTAAATTAATGCATAGTTATGTGTGAATCATATTTTCAATTAATTAGTGAGTATTTTGAACCCTTAAGGTTTCTTTTCAAGGTCAAACGCGAACTATTTGGCACTATTCTACAATAGTATAAGCTTAATACATTGACTTGGTGATTTCTGGCTTTCCATTTAAAACTATAATTGCAACTCATTTTTCTTAGATGTGAAAGGAATTACATACTACCATCTTGTATAAATTCAGATATCGTGCCACAGCCTGCAACTGAGCAATTATTTTTATTTATTTCTAATAAACACCTTACAAAGAATAAAAAGATGCGTTTCAGGATGAACAAACATTGAGTAAGCGGTTTGTTTGGGCTTACTAGGATTGCTTGTCGACTTTCTAAATTCACTTTTTTTCACACAAGGCATCTCCATCTTCTTCTTAACTCTAAAGTATCCTCGCAACAGGATCCTTGGAAAGTCTTTAGTACTTACTACAGTTCAAACACAAGCATTGGAGATTTAATTTAGCTTTTAGTTTTTTAAACGTACCGTCAGTGCGGGTAACTTTGGCCAAATCATTAAAAAATTAAACTACAAAACCGATTTAAACACTTTAAAATCACTATTCATTTTAAGTATTGTACTTTTAGGAATAATTTGCAGGCATTTTTGTTACATTTTATAAGTTTTAAAAAAATGGTACTAGTTTAAAAAATTAGGATACGATTCGAGTCCAGGAGGGTAACTTTGGCCACAAGTAGGAAATACTCACCAAACGTACCATTTACTGCTTTTTGGGCTGTGTAATAGATTTAAATTACAATAATAAAATTACTAAACATTAGAATTATTAGTTTTTAAAGTTTATTAGGTGATTTCAAGATAAATACAAGAAAAATTCTTATTTGTTTCAGTTTATGCTGCATCGCCCAATGATTTAGCCGCAATACTTTAGAACACTTTCAGCCGACATTTTAAAAAATTAATTTACATTTCTAAAAATAAAATCAACTCATGCATTTTTGAAAACCAGATTTAATGATAATTATTTTCATAATCAAAACGCAAACGATATTATAATGAAAAGAAAATAACATTAGTAATTTGGATTTCTAAAAAGTTTACATTTCTAGCATTAGCAATTTTAAATGTCGTTCTATATTATGTTTAAAAACAGTTTTAAAAAGACATAATAATATAGAATATCCATAAGAATAGGATTAAAATGTATTATATAAAAAGAATCTCGATTTTTGGTTAATTTTTTAAGTGTAATATAGCATAAGGGGAATCATTGTAGCTATGGCCAAAGTTAGCCGCATTCGTGGTCAAAAGTTTCCCGGTGACCAACAATTAAATACAGCTTTTGAAATATTCAACATAGAATAAAATAAATGGTGGGATATTATTCCCAATAGATTAAAGAATCGCATATAGTATTTACTTACTCAATATTCAATGATTTTTGAACAATTCTAAATGAAAGTTTACTGAAGTAGTTTTTTGTTCTTCAACGCTTGCAGAAATAAAACACACTTTTTTGGTGTTGTCAAAACTAAAATAGAAAAAGTCTTAGATTAAATAAAAGCCAATGTTGCCACCTTTCTAAAAATGCTAACTAATTTAAAACTCTGATGATTTTGAGCAGAGAAATTTTAGAACAAATCTTTTTTTGACGCGTGGCCAAAGTTACCCTCCATGGCCAAAGATACCCGCTTTGACGGTAGCATATTTTAGGACTAGTAACAGAGTGGCAGTTTTCACCTTCTCTTTTGTAAACATCTAAATTGGGGAACCATACGTTTTTTTCATCCATTTATATTTATGTTTTATTGGATATTATAGTTTTTTAGTCGATATTAATAATCATCTCAAATAAAAACTATAAAAAAAAACCCTCATAATTCTGGATTAAGTTGATTTGAGAGAAGTGGTATTTCTATTTAAAAAATTACAATGCTGGAAAATAAATGTGTGAAGATCATATGTAAAATTGAGAATTGATAAAACCTATTTTTTTGCAAGGATGAAGGAAGTACAGTAACACCTCGCTGCGTAAAGAATTTAGCAGAACTATTTCCCTTGACACTTATCATGTACACTTTTTCATATTTAGCTTGTGTAGAAGAGTCTTTTAAAATCACGATTTATTAACTTTTAATATTTACTCTATTCCCACTAAGTTGCTGATATATATAAAGTAAACATTTTTGTAAATAAAAGAATAAACTATTCTTTTGAAATATAAAAAATAATTTAAATTGATCTAATCCAGGAATTAGCTAAAGTGAATCTACAAAAAAGTATTATTTATATTTCAGATTTTCCAATTGCATGCGTAACTTCCAAACAATGTGATTTCACCGTCCTTTGGAAGACATCTCACCCGATCAAAGAAATTTAAGAATTTCAAGTAACCACTTGTTGTTTTGCATCAACATTCTTCAAGTACCACTACAAATTACCCATAGATTTGGTGATTGGTCAATGAATTGGCGACAATAAACTCACTAACAGAATCCACACCGAACCCCTAAACTCAGCTTGAAGAGTCATAAGTTCGATCGAAGAACAGCCCATTTAAAGACAATGTCCTACTTCAACATGCCCAGACGTCTTCTCAAGAACTTGATCATCTTCCTCATAGGCCTACTTCTGATGGGAGTTCACCACACCTACATGAACGACAATGAGAAGAACAAGATCTTTGGATGCTATTTGGTGTGCTGGCTGTTTGCTTCTATCCTAGATCTCCGGGGTTGGGTGAACTGGAGCATAATGGTGAACGTGTTTCATGTCATTTGTATCAAAATGTGCGACAACAAGATGCTTAGGCAAACTGTCTTCTATTATCTTGGTATTTAACGCGAGGAATGAAGTGCAACAATGAAATTATTACAACAGAATTCGCAATGAAACAACGGAATGTTAAACATAAGAAATATTTAAGGGGATTTATTTAATCTTGGTAAAAAAAAATTCCTCGTTTTGAGATGCGAACTATTACAGATTTTGGGTGATTGTAGCATAACGTTGTAGTTTGCCTGATGATTATAAAAGCAAACCACAGTTCTTACAATTGACAAGCATTGTGATATGGGTAAATAAAAGTAGGAACATTTAAATGAAACAATTGAATTTTAAAGGACCTAAAACAAATTCTTTATATGAAAGCCGATGATATTCAAACTTATAATATTTTTTAGAATTTAACTTTTAATTATTAACTTCATTGTCTACAAAATATCAAATCAATTCTTTCGTTATTTTGAAATACAAAAATGCTAATTTTTAAGTTCAACCATAATACATTTTCATACATTTCAATTGATGATGATATCAATTGAGACTGCTACCTATTTCATGGTAATGGTGTTCTTCCAATTCTTTCTACATGACGTGAACTTCCACTTTACATTATAAATATGACCTGGCGACCTGGCAACAAATTTGAAATTTAATGTCTTAATGGATTGCCTATCTGTACTTCAAACAGATGCCTTTCCACACAGATTGAAATTTTTTGAAACTACTGTGTGCTTATACGGCATACGCAACTACCACGTATTTAATAATAGCAAGAAAAGGAGTTAACGATAATTGTTCAATTATTTTTGAAAGAGTATTGGCAATGCACTTAACCTTCAATTCTAGCAATCATTATAAAGTTTTAGTGCTGCCATGGCTGTCATCTGTTGGCAAAGTTTTGATGCTGCCATCTGTTAAGAAAGTTTTGATGCTGCCATCTATTGACAAAGTATAAAAATAAAAATTCACCTTAGAATAAATTTTTTCACTACAATTATTAACTGGAATTGCCATTTATATAAAAGTCATTTTTTAATCATATTGTGATGCATACTAAAATAAATTCTTTTTAGCATATTTGTAATTAAAATGTATCTCAGCTGTTCTTTTCTAGGAGAAAGGAAAAAAACTGAATGTAAACATATTATAGTTATTTAAGCAACTAGTGCCGAAAATAATACTTTATTAAGCGAGTGGCTTTTATTCCACGAGACCGTAGGTTGAGTGAAACAATGACAAGAGCTTAATAAAGTATTATTTGGCGCGTGCTTGCTTACAATATTTTTTATAATAACGTGCAAAAAAAGTATTTCTACCAATGAGTGATTTTCATGACATCATTTAGTTTCCATGGCGATATTCGAAAATACAAAGTAGTAAAAGACAAGTTGTAAAATAATTTTCTATTTTGAATAAAACCCTCGGACTGCCTCCAAATGTAAATATTAATAACTACACCGGATCAAATGTTACTATAAATATTCATGTTAAATAAAAGTATTGTTTGGCGTGAAATTTGTGTTCTTACTTTTGTCTTATTTAATTTCCTATAATAATTTTTGTAGTACTTGTAGTTTTCATGGAGATATTAGAAAATGCAAAAGTAATGAACCAATAGAAGTAAGTGAGTTTCATGACATCATTTAGTTCCCATGGAGATATTCATGACATCATTTTGCTTTTCTACCAATCAGATACTCTTATTTATTTTACCGCACTAGTGCCGAAAGTAGTACTTTCGGCACTGTCTGTGACGTAAGCATGTAAAGTGTCATTTTCGCAACGATTTATGAATGAATATGATATAAAAAGTGAACTTTTTTGCACGTTGTTATAAAAAAATATTTTTACATTGCAACTTCAATGTTATAGCTATCTTCAATGTAAATATATTCGTAGATTAAATACATTTACATTGAAGATAGCTATAATAAAATATGTAGTACATAAAATACAGTTCATTAAAACTAATTATTTAACTAAGTGCATATAACAAGTTAAGTTTTAAAAAAAAATCGAAGTTTAGCAACCCTTGTCCACTGAATAAAGAACTCAAGATGGTTCTTAAATATTTTTTTGAATAAAACTTTGAAAGGATTAATCTCGGAAACTACTGGGTCTACAGAGACAGTTCCAGTATCGTATTGTATCAAATTTAGTCTTCTTTAAAAACGTTCTAAGAAAGATTCTTCAAAAACTAGTCCTTTAGGGTTATAATCGCCAAACTTTGAGAAAATAAAACGATTTTTTCGTGGTATTTTCGATTTTGAACAAGGTTGGCGTTCAGCGCTCGAAGTCACAAACTTGGATTATTCATTAGGCCAACATCATAAACAAGTCTGAAAAAAATCAGAACTACCTGATTTGACGCATACTGTGACGTATAAAGTTACTGGACTAAAACCATAACCAGCTGAACAATAGTTCTGCGTAAGTAGACAACTTTACAAGAAATGTGGTTTTATTATTGGAACTCTTTACTTTATGTAACTGTAAAATATAATAATAAACTTTTATTTACTTATGCTCACACACCACAGTTTCACATGTAGTTAAGTTACAAACTTTTAAAAGTTAATACTAGAGTGTTAATAGCTTATTTATATTGCGTGTCATCCACGGTACTGCTGCTTGCAGAACAACAGACAAATCTAACACTATGATCATCAACAAGAGAGCTGTTCCAGTTTGAGATTTCATTCTTTTCTCTTTAAGCTTAAATCTAAAAAAAATCCAAATTATTTTTTTTATCGTCTTTTGTAAGAGTTGAAATTGTAAGAGTTTCGAATGTGGTTACTATTTAAAACATGTAAAGCTCGTTTTTTCAGTTCTTAGCATTATTCATTTTTTATATTTGAAATATTTATATTTTCGAGCTAATCTTACATTGAACTTGATATCAGCGAAAATCTTTTGAAACTGTTATAAAAAAATTTAAAACTCTGAAAGATCATTATGCATAACGTTTTCATAAAATGTTATATTGAAAAAGTTTTAATGTTCTTATTTATCTATCTTACGTATTTTAAAGTTTTTTAAATGTAAAAAACCCCTTTAAAATGCATTATAAAATATATATATATTTTTTAAAACTGTCATTCAAAAATTCAACCATTATCTAATAATAGGTCCTTGATAGATATTAAAAAATAATCTTGAGCTTTGCATACTGGATTACATATGAATGAAATGTTGTTAATACACTTCTAGATAAATAACTTGGAAATTCAAATTTTCTTACCTGTAGTTAAAATAGAAAAATATATTCTGATGTCAAACTTTTTTAGGAATGTTATTTCTTCTTACGTCGAAACACACCTGATACATTGCACTTCAAAGTTTTAAATTGCGTTTGTTCTGCTTGCTTATTATTCAATGTTCTTTACCTATCATTTAAAAAAAAATCCCCAACTATTGAAAAAAAAGTGGAATAATTAATGAAAATAAGCATTACACTGCCCATTTTAAATTCTTATAAACTTTGGTATTTTAGTTTCCGAATTGGCGAGCCCCCTTGTTTGGATGATATTTGCTTTGCTGGCTGCTTATATCTGTCCCTGGATCTCAGAAGTTGGGTGAACTAGTTTCGTTGCGAAATTTATTGACTCTCTGGGAAATACTAATTTTTAACTAATTTTGCTACGTTTTTAAATGCTATATTGCAAAATTGTAACATTTACCATTTTGAAAGGGAATAGCAACATATCTGTGATACTTTTCTAAAAAGAATAGTAAGCTATTTTTATGTTTTTTTCCTAACGGAATAGTAATGCCGACTTCGAGTGACATCTGACGCTATAACGATGTCGGACTTAAGCTCCGCATGTTAACGTGTGTTCCAGAGTATTTGGGAAAACCTGAGTCAATTTTTTTAGGGGGGAGGGGTTTGCCAACAAACACATGATTGCAACGAGATGCATGATGTGTTTAGAACCCGAAACCTTCTCGATGGGAGGCGGTCGTTCTGATGACTCATCCACCTTGAAAACTTATATAATTGTTGATATTTAATATATAAAGAGGTATATAGAGAAAGCTCGCCACTCTGACGATTTGGGCATAAAGCCCCCGGCAAACTAAGATTCCACAAACCATCCCGACAAAAAAAACAAGGAGTGTCAAACACAACATGATTTTCATTCTTTTACTACATTCTTTTGGCCATCTTTAGAATTTATGCCGCTGTAGACAAATAAATACAAACTCCAAATAAAAAATATATAAAATTTAGACATACTTTATTTTCAAATCAGATAAATTTTCATGGTAATAAAATTAAATATTCAGATATAGTGTACATTCCAGAGTTGTACAAAACAGAGAAATCAATTATACAATCATAGATTATTTAGGAATACATCACATCAATATCTTCCTTTTTAGATGCAAAACTATCCGGTTTAGCCGCTCCTAGACCGCAGTCTGCACCTCAGCGTGGTAGTCCGATTCCGAGAAATTTAATTGGGGAAATAAAAGCATTTAGAACGGCTTAAAAAGCAAACGTGGTCTTTGCAGCATGGGGCTTTACGGTCGCAGAAAGCGCCCTTTTTTCCACATATCCTGGGCCTAGAGAAAGATATACATGTCAGTGGACGGGAAAGAATCCTTTTCCTTACATACTTGCCATGATGATAATAAAGTTGTCTTGTTTTCATTTTTTGTCTGGAATTACTTTTGTTATGATATTCGAAAACGGGTTTTTTTAAGAATATTTTACTTTTTAAAGTTTAAAAATGCCACCTTCTTGCGGTGTTGTTGTTTGTTAAAATCATTTGTTAAATACAGCTTGCACAGAAAGAAAAGTTTATTTTCATCCATGACGGTATTTTTCGGAGTGAAACCGAAACAACCAATGAAATAGCTAGATGAGGATAAATGAAAACAAGACCGTTACATCATCTGAAACATTCCCTTTGAGTTACAACAATTCGACAAATTGAGTTATTTAGCCATTCCCCTTTTTACAATTTTCCGGTTTTAGGGCTAGATTCGAGTTCACTCTAGACTGGTTAGGGAAGTCCATCGACTTCCTTAATAAATTGTGAAAGTGTAAATCACGATCCATGTAATCGAGCCCTAAATTTTAACGGAATTAACGTTTTTGTATGGATGGAAATCTTTCAAAATCGAAAATCGTATAACGTAAAGTAACATAATATTGAAGGTTTAATTAAAAATGTGTTAACAAGTTTTTGTTTTTAATGCTTGTTACATTTTGACACACATTATATACTTACTATTTAAAATATAAATACAATATTTTCAAGTATCACTAAAATTAGATATTAAATTACCAAATTCGTATAATCATCAATGTATTAGCATATTAATGAAAAGTTTTAAAATACTAGTTTTTTCTTTCTTATTATTTATCGATAGATAAAATATTCATACTGCCAGTACAGGCCTCGGCCTCTTGGCTGTACAATATACTTTTTTATTTTGTTTCTCGTATACTTTTTATCGAATAAATAAATAAATGAATGAAGGAATAACATTATAGATGTCATATCTTCTGAAAGAAATTCCTTTGTTCCGTGAAATAATGCTTTTAAATCCTTAAAGCTATTACTTACGCGCTTATTATATTTCGAGCGATTTCATCCTGGGATTCTTGTAATGATTCAACTAAATAAAAAATAAAGGTACAAAATGAATTATTAAAATTAAGTAAGATTTTTTACATCCTCATGTTTTTGTCATTTTAGAGCATCAAATATTCGTTTTAAGTATTTTTGGTTGTAAAGTTGGAATTAAATTTTTCCAAAGATGAACCTTCTCTATTTCTCATGAGGTTATGTTTCTCTATTTCTCATCATTGTTTTGTTGAGGTTAGCTAAGTAACTTTTTTTATTAAAAATTTGTGCTGCTGAAGTATTAATTCGTTTTTGTATGCCATGGCTTGAAATAACTGGTGTAGCGTTCCCCTATAGCAAAATTTAGAAATGGATTTTTGAGGAAATGTCTCTCCCAATATAAGCAGAGCTTGAAATTCACGGTCGCTATTTGCAACATGCGACCAAATCCTACAATTTTAAAACTTCAAAATAATTTAGTCACAGTTGTCGCTACTAGTTTTGACAAAAAAATAATCATCTTTGAATTGCAAATCTCCAATGATCCTAAATATTAGAAATTCTCTACACTGTGATCCTCAAATCGCAAACTCTGGCGATTCATAAAATGCAATACTACGACTATCGTAAATACTAGACATTCCTACGATAGTTAATTGTGGTAACTAAAATTTAGGAACTCCGGCTTTCCTGAAATTGCGAAACTTCGGTGGTATATATTCTGTAGGTGCCTAACTACAGTAATCTTAAGAAGTGCTCATAAATAACATAATTTTTTTTCGATAAATACTTTTCGCAAAAATGCTCCCAGAAAATTTGCATTTGCTCCGAGATTTTTTAGTTAGTAGCAAAAATTGCTCCTAAATTTTTGCATCCAATTTCTAACACTGCTCCCAACTTGCCATTAATTAGCCATTATCCTAAGGTCTAGTTGTTCGGTCCATTCGCTTGTTATGCAGAAAGTCCCGAGTACCGCCAGTTTAAGGGCGAATAAACCCAAGTGACCGAGGGTCTCCAAACAAAAAGGCTTCTGTGTTAATCCAATAAAAAAAAAAACTATGTAAGCCACATTTCTCCGGCTGTATTGAATATTTTTGAAAGTAACTGATTTATATGTCCATAATCCCACTTTTTGAAATTGGTACCAATATTTCGTCTAATTCTCTCTGATTTTATTTGCAATTTAAATTTCTAATGTTGTGTCCTATTACTTACTTTTTGAAGCCTCGTGGAATACTTTGTGGAACACTAGGTGTTTTTAAATGTGTTGAAAAAAATATTTAGTGAAAAATTATTTATTGCAATTAAAAAAAATATATATTGGAATCAATTTTAAAAAGTGTGAAAGTCAAAACAGCTGGAGAAATGTGGCTTAGAAAAAAAAATCCCCATTGGATTTACACAGAGGCCCTTTGGTTTGGAGACTGGTGGTCTATCAGGCTCATTCGCCCTTAACTATATGACAACTCTGTATATTTTTTTAGTTCTATCTATGTATCACTAGATAATAAACATTATCTTGACAGTAAACTTACCTTGTAGAGAAACAGTCGCGTCTAACACTATAACAACCAATAAGAAAATGGCTATTCGAATGTGAGATTCCATATCTCTCTTCTCTTTAAGCTGAAATGTAAGTGTTACAATTACGGACTAAACCAACTTTCAATATAAATTATCTATATGCATAAAAGGCAAAATTCTGACTGGGTCAACGGTCCACGTGTCAACGGCCAGCAGCTACAGGAGGTACGGAGACCAAATTTTAGAAGTTTATTCCTTTTGTAATGAAGCTTACGTAAGTATTTTTAATTTTCGCTCACGCTGAAAGCGCTGAAATTTCTTTCAAATTAGAAATCGAAAAGTAAAAAGTTAAAAGTTTATAACAATGGTCAATACTATTCCTATGGAGAAATCGGTTCACATTTTGCCCTCCTACACCCGTTTCGGTTCGAATTTCGAAAAATCGCTTCTTAAATGACTCCTACGTAAGTTCAATTTGTAGGATTGTTATTTGAATATCATTATTTTATTTTTATTGTCCTTTATTATATCCTGGGCCAGGATTTTTCTGTTTTTGAAACTGGCAATTTTAACGAGGGCCTATGGGAAAGAAATAAAACTCCTGATGAAAGAGCCTGGATATAATAGGAAATAGGTTCTTATATCTATCGAGTTGTATGATGAAACAGCTATGATAGAATAGCTGGTCGTGATTTAGCGATTTGTGTTTTGTTGCCAAGCAGCGAAAATTCCCAAATCTGGTCAACATTCCACTTCATAGTTCATGCGACTCGATAGTTACAATTAAATTCAATTACACACCAAACATTGCAAACATTACGGTTAAATTAAATTCGATTAGATACTGATTATTTACATTGTAAAGTTTTAAAGCTTGACGAAAGTCGCCAAAGAACAGACCTGATGCCACTACATCACAGCTGTACTAAAAACAAATCACCGTTATTATAGATACAGCCCTGCAACACCGGGTTTATAAAGCTAGCAGTATATACAAGAAAATATCTACCTTTATACAAGTGCGGAAGGGATCAGTCAACACGATACCTTTTTACTTTTCAATTTTTGCTATGTAAACATATAAAACAAACTTTTTAGGTAATATTTTGGGTTATTATTAAAGCCTCACATGTCTTCTTTGTTATAGTACTTTTTGAGTTTTGAAAAACCATTTAAAAAATTTAAATATTGTAGACAATTGATATAACTCAATTTTTATTATTTGACAATTTAAATTTATTTATTTCGCATTTAGTTCGAATGTTTTTTTGATTTTCAATGTAAAATTTTACTATAAAGTATTCTAACTAATTTTAAAAAAGTGGAATTACAGAAACACTTAAACCTTCTTTATTTTTCATATTAAAAATCGTTTGTAAAAATATTCAAGACAGCCGGAGTAATTTGGCTTCGAAAATTATTTTTCTCATTGTATTAACACAGAGAGAAGTCTTCAGTTTGGAAACCCGACGCCGACTGTGGTTCCTTAGAAATACATTTTATTAAAAATAACAAAACGAATTATATTTCATTTAAATCCAAACTAATTTATGTCGCTCTATTTGTGTGCAAGGTGAATTTTTTCCCCAAAATTTATGCTAACGAATTTGCTATTACAATATACCAGAAAACTTTAAATTAAAAAAATAATCTGAAATATTATGTTAATAATTCAACTTATTATAAATTTTTAAGTACTATTCTGATTCAAATCACCCTAAACCTAAGCTATATTTTATTGATAAACTTAATTAAAAACTACTTCTTTTTTTATTTCATTAAGCCAAACAATGGACATAATACTAAATATAATTAATAGATGTCAGATTTAAAAAGAAATTTCCTTGATCGGAAAGGCAAAACTGTAATATAGACTCAGCGACCAAGTTAGGTTGAACGAAAATTATTAGCATCCGAAATTCTAATTCAATCATTTTATCGTTCACTTTATATTCCACACAATTAGAAGAGCATACATGATAGCTTACCTCCACAGAAAAGCAGATATTTTCTGAATATGTCAAATTCTCCAGAGCAATCGTTTTATATAATACATTCTTTTATGACATGATAATAACGTATTGAATTTATTTATATATTTTTGCATTTAACATGTCACTTTAGAACTATTCTCATGTCGAAACACACCTGCCATTTGTTGAAAAAAAATCTTCTAAGATTTAGATTACGTGTTTTCTTACATGCGAATTAATCTATAATAATAAAAGAAAGAGTCGGTCTGTGTGTCTGTTTGTCATCGGATCGTAAATGACCTACTTATACTGCCCTCAGAAATTCGAAATTTTTAAGATAGATTCCCTTTAATACTAACGTGTGCACCTGAGGCTTAGTTTTTTCATATTTGTTCCATTTTTAGAGAAAATTCGAATTTTCTGAAAAAAATACACCACTTTCGCTCAAATTCGATCATTTTTTCTCTTTCCTGATGCCATATCCGGCTGAAAAAATTAAATAAAACTTTTAACGAAAACATTTAAAATTCCAAATGTTTATTTTTTATTCTTTTGCCATTACTTTCAGAAACTAAATTCATTATTTGAAAAATAATTGACATGTTTCAAGTGACGTAATTCCGCCAGTCTTTATTCCCGGATTTTATTGTAGGTTTATTTGATAATTTTTTCATTGATTTTTTCTGCTGACTGCATGTATGCATATTTAAGCAATAAATGTATACTTAAGCTATTACTGAACTATGATGGTTAATAAAGGCCATCGCACTAGAGCTATTAGTGTTTTATGTCTTTATTTTTTCGCCAAATACGTTGCCAAACTAGCCAAATTATTAATTAAAATTCGCCAAATAGGCAATTTCTTTTATAAATAATTTATAAGCTGGTCGGTTGTTCGAAGGTCATTGTGTTAGAGCTGTATAATGGGTGTGGGTAGCTATATCTATTTTCTCGCCAAATTATTTCCTAAAACGCGCCAAATGAGCTGAAAGGTTTTATGTATTTATGAGGGAATTGTGATGACATTAATGAGTGCATTTTATAGCGTATTTTTCATTTTGGAATTTTAAGGCAATGAAACGGGATTTTATAATTTATAACGAGCGGAAACAATAATAAGTTTATGATCCTATAACAGGTTATATGGTACACATGTTTGGAATCTATTTGATATTTTTTTATTCCGTGCGAAGAACGGGTATAAATTTGCTAGTTTTTTAATAAGCAAAACATATTTTAGAGAAATGAATTCTACATATTTGAAAGTATCTTAAACTTACTTTTTATAACAACGTGCAAAAAAGTTCACTTTTTTATATCATATTCATTCATAAATCGTTGCGAAAATGACACTTTAGGTGCTTACGTCACAGACAGTGCCGAAAGTATTACTTTCGGCAATGGTGCGGTAAAGTAAATATAAGCGTATCTGATTTGTAGAAAAACAAAATGATGTCATGAATATCTCCATGGAAACTAAATGATATCATGAAACTCACTTATTTCTATTGGTTCTTTACTTTTGAATTTTCTAATATCTCCATGGAAACTACAAGTACTGCAATAGTTATTTATGCAACAAGTGTGAAAAGTAATACTTTTTAAAACTAGTGGATTTTATTTCACGAGCGAGGTACGAGCGAGTGAAATAATGACGCGTGTTTTAAAAAAGTTTACTTTTCACACGTGTTTCATACACTATTTTTTATAATTACGTGAAAAAAATCAAATCTCATTGGTCCAAAAATAATTTACGTGCTAATTTTTTTACGTAAGGAAGATCGGCATCGATAAAACTCTGGAACTACAAAAGGCAAACTTATTTTTTAGTTTAAAGTCAAACATTTGAAAATGGATACTGATTCAAAAATAAAAAAATAATAACATTTACGTGCATAATATTTATAATGAAAGCAGATCAATAAATTTCTGGATTTTATGAATATTATGAAATAGAAATTTTACTTGAAATGTTGGCATCTTATGAAAAGAGTGAAAAAAAAGTACTTTTTTTCACTGCTTTTGGGTGAAAAAAAGTAATTTTTTATCACTGTTTCTAAAAAGTATAACTTTTCGCACGCGTCTGATATTAAAATTATAGTGTAAAAAGCGGATTCTTTTCACGCAATTATAAAAAAATTATTAAAAGAAATTAAATAAGACAAAAGTAAGAACATAAATTTCACGTCAAACAATACTGTTATTTAACATGCATATTTATAGTAACATTTGATCCGGTGTAGTTATTAATATTTACATTTGAAGGCAGTCCGGCAAGCATTCCTTCTAAGGAAACCTGAACATTATTTTGATTTTCATAACTATTTCACTAATATCTATTTTACAACTTTTCTTTTACTGCTTTGCATTTTCGAATATCGTCATGGAAACTAAATGTTGTCATGAAAATCACTCATTGGTAGAAATACTTTTTTGCACGTTATTATAAAAAATATTGTAAGCAAGCACGTGCCAAATAATACTTTATTAAGCTCTTGTCATTATTTCACTCGACCTACGGTCTCGTGAAATAAAAGCCACTCGCTTAATAAAGTATTATTTTCGGCACTAGTTGCTTAAATAACTATTTTGAAAGTATCTAAAAACCTCGACAGATATTTTAGAAAAGCTAATTACTAAAATTTTGTAGTTTCAATCTAAGTTATATATGAGGTTATTAAATTTAGCAAAGTTAAGTCTTCCTTATTCAGTACAGATTTATAGCTTGTTTAAGTACAAAATGTGGTCCATTTTGTGCAATTTCAACTTTTTGTCTAAGTAAAGTGTGGGTATCATTCATATTTGTACATAATAATTTTGAGGCATATCGACTCAAAGCAGTAAGTACCTACATATTCCATTCAGTTCTGAAGACTCATCCATCTTGAAGAGTTATACAAGTGTTGATATTTAATATATAAAAAGGTATATATAGAGAAAGATCGCCACTCTAACGATTTAGGCATAAAACCCCCGGCAAACTAAGATTCCACAAAACCATCTCGACAAAAAAACAAGGAGTGTGTAATACTATATGATTTTCAAGCACCACTTACTAAATCAATACCCATTTAAAAGTAAATTTTCCCCTTATAAAAAAATTTCAACAACTTAAAAACCTAAATGTCCTATGGCAGCTACTCTTTGCGCACGTGCAATTTTCTCGAAAACTTTATTATGACGTTCGACGGGCACTAGGAAGTCGTACACTAAATTTGAAGTCCGTAGTCCTTTTAGTTAAATTATATAATGGTTTTAGACAAACGGACGGACCAATGTTTAAAAGACCTTGTTTTTGGATCAGCACCCTCCCAAACGAGTTAAAAACACAAAATCTCCAGCACAATACTTTCATTATCTTATATTTTATATTAGGAAAAAAGTAACAAATTGGTTTGTAACAAAATCTGTCACTTAAACCGCTTCCACACATTATTTGTGCTCTCTAGGGTTTACACTATTTATATACCTTAGAAAGAAATTCGCCAAACAGGGCATTTATATATATAACAAGTTCTAATTTAAACTTTTATATGCTGAAACTAGAAGAAGGTCGAGTTAAGAATAATTGTGTATTTTTTTTTGCTGAAATGGAAGCGAAACTATTATCATATAATTTAACTTAACATTATTTTGAAAATTAAAAAAGAACTCTCTATATATGCATCTTTCTTCATACATAAATATTGAACCATCAAAATAATTCTGTGATAAGACATCAATCGAAATTGAACTAGATCACATAAATATTTTTTTAAGAGTTTTATTTTTAATAAAGTTTCTCGTACGTTTGACGAAATTGCCACACTGAAAATATTGAATAAAAATGGAAAAAATGGAATTTGAATGTTATTTCAATCCTCAGGAGGCTTATAAAACCTTCCATTTTAGCTTCCACACTACGTTTATAACGTAAAAAGTGGAAGGTTTCATAATCGTTCAGTCCGTCTGTCCGTCACCCACTTTCACAAAACGAACCACAAGTATCAAAAACAAGTGGGATACGTCATTTTGAAGTAAAATATCAGGCTAGGCTATATTCCAAATTTCATTAAAAACATTGAATTAGAAGTTTATTTAAAATTTAAATAACTAAAAATTTAATCTACATTGAAACAACATGCAAATTCAATTTTTATTAAATATTTTCACTGTCTCCATTTCGTCAAACGTACAAGAAACTTTATTTAAAATAAAAATAAAACTCTTGAAAAAATATTTATGTGATATTATTCAATTTGGATTGATGTCACATCACAATAAAGTTTATTTGATGGTTCATTATTTATACTAGTATATGAAGAAAGATGCATATAGAGAGTTCTTTGCATAAAAAATATGAAAAGTTTCGCTTTTATTTTTAAAACATCAATTTTACTAACTAGTTATTCTTCGAACTGTAAATTAATTTGAACTGTAACTGGAAATTTTGGCGACTTAAAGATGTTTATTATTATTCTAGATCTGTTTTCTAGGAGAAAGGTAGACAATGTAACTGTTTGTCGGGGTTGCCAAGTAGAGTGGATGGCAAGGGACCGAGTGTACTTGAGAACTAGAAGGGTAAGCGAGGTAAACTTGCTTCAAAAAACTAGGTATGTTTCGCGGAGGAGTGGCTAGGGTGAAGGCCGTAGTGGGGGATACGGATGGAGGTAATATTGTCACGAATTTTGCAATGAATACACGGTTTGAAGTAATAATCTAATTTATTCAGTAGACAACAGAATGCAGAACTACCCACTAACTGGTGGGACCTAGATTTTATAGTTACATAGAATATTCTAGAATAATCGAAATAGAATATTAAAGAAAGTTCTAGAACCATCTGGATTCCAGGCAAATAATAAGTAATATTTTTAGTTTAAGGTTTCCCTATAGATTTCATTTATGCGGCATTGCTCCCCTCTAAGAAAAGGACAGCGTCCCGCTGTCACAGGTTTTCGCCCTGGAACGTGTCATGGGTCCTTTGTAATTCTCTTTCGAACTTGTTTTCCTTTTCGGAGGGACAGCTTCCTGGCTTCGTCTGTCTTCTGTTTCCAGCTGCTTATCCGGATCATGGTATGGTTTCATACGTAATACGTGGATAACGTCCTTAGGTTTTCTTCTCCGGGAGTCAGGGTCAAAATCTTGCACCTCATAGGTCACGTCTGATAGACGGCGTAACACCTTATAGGGCCCAAAGTATCTTCTTAAGAGCTTCTCTGAGAGACCGACTTTTCTTACCGGGCGTATAGATCCATACGAGATCTCCGGGAGCATAAGATACCATTCTGTGTTTGGAATCGTAACGTTGGCGGTCATTTTCTTGAGCTCTTAAAGTTTGCACTCGTGCTAACTGTCTGGATTATTCAGCTCTGGCAATTATTCGTCTGCTGTAATCATCATCCACATCATCAGGACAGAATGGCAACATAGTATCTAGCGTCGTTTCGGCCACAGACAATCAGTATAACAGACATCTCAATCGGAACTTTTTTTTCAGAGAGTCTCGTGACCAGCCACCCAGTGCTTAAACTTCGAACTACACACGTGACTGGTTGAAAACTGCGTGCGACTCCAAGGTGCGCGCGCAACTTGTACTAATTATGCGCAAACTTGGAGCGCGCTATTTTGAACAGGTTGCGGAGGAGAAGAAAATTGCGATTCGAGAGAGGCCTTTAGACATGTTTGTTGTTATATTCTTTTCTCGTCAAAACACAAATTTTTATATATTTTATGTAACTATTTTATGTTGCCAAGGATATTCATACGTAAGTGTTTTAAATATTTTATTCATTCAAATATTCTTGTAAGTTTTCTTTCATCAGCGTTAAATGCTCGATCACTAAAGAATGATTTGTCATTTTTGTATTAAAAAGTTTCGATATATGTAGCTTAACATAACTAAAGCATCTGGTTATTTTAGACTTCGGTAATTATTTTTTTGTTTAAATTAATTAAACGTTATTAGACTACTATCTGAGTTACACTTTTCTTTCATGTACCTTCATTAAATAAAGATATATATTGAGTTATAATATTGTTGGGATTAGATTTACTGTACGGTCCCCCTTGGCGCGATTTTTTCGGATTTGGCGATAAATAATTTTTTTCTGGCAACCTGTCTGACTTCGACTGAAGATTCGAATTCTATGACTTCGCACCGATGATGTTATCCGGCAACCCTATCGGACCGTTGCGTTGTTGGTTGAGTGTTCATAAGAAATATCCCCATAGGATCTTTTCTTTGAATCATGGTTTTTTTAAAAAGTCACCAAAATACGGACTTTTGGCGCGATTTTGGAAAGTTCGCCAAGGGGGACCGTACAGTAAATCTCTACCATATTGTTGTTAGTTTTAAAACTATGTTTTAAAAACAAATGACCTAACTACCGACCTATAAACAGCCCGTGCAGCTTAAAATGTCCCCATGTAAAGGGAGTGCACGTTAAATATGATCCAAAGTCCCAAATGCTGCGTATAATGTCGTTCTTAACGGTTGTGTTGGGTGCCTACTCGGGTATCGGCTAGTCCACTTGATTGTGGTTCTAAATTATGACGCCCGTCGCCAATAGCCCTCGTGTAGCTCTAGTGCAACGATAATTCAAACTAACCTAACTAACCTTTAAACAAATGACCAGTTATTCCTTCATCAAAAGTAATAAAATATTCATGTTTTTAGGATGCTTTCTACTAAAGATAACTTCATTTGCTTTAGGTATATTAGTCGTTACATGTCACTGTTTCTTTTTAATAATTTTAATTTTTTAAACAAAAGAAGCATATTTATTATAATTTAGTTCCCTGCGATTGGTATTTTTTAAAATACATTTAATTTGTATTAAGAATTTATTTTTGAATACTAAAACATGTATATTTGCCACTTCTTTTATAAAGAAAATTATCATATTGTCTAGTTATTATTAAATTTAAACACAGTGCTATTCATACTTTTTCAATTGACGCATGTGTGTGTGCGCACAATTGGTGTATTGAGTTCAAAATTAGTCTATTGACTAGTTATTTTCAAAAGTTGGTTAGTTACTTTTCTCTATTTTATTGTTTTTAAATTGTAATTCAAATCATCTATAAATAAACAATTTGCTTTGGAATCAATCATTATTTTTTGCCATGTTTTAAAACAGTGATATTTTGACTGTTTGAATAACTGTTGCTTGCTGTTAAATGACTAATTTTTCAGAATGAAAAAATGGAGGGACTTGCTTGGTCGAAACGATTTGTTTGAGTTGGAACCTAACTATTTGTATAACAGTGCCTGAGTTTGTGTCGACCATATCTCTGAGTGGGCCTTTTCATCCACTGAAAAATACTCATTAATAATGCTCTCCCGGAGACTTTGCAATTGCCATTTCTAAATATCCCTAATAATCCCTTCTATATATCTTTATGAAGGACCAGTTACCACTATATTTGTAGGAATTTCAACTCCTAAAATAATAAAATTATCAGGCAGGATAAATTTACAGTTTTCAAAAATAATTTGCCATTTCCTTTATCAAAATTCATTAAACTGTTTACTTTTTAATTAATGCCACATGTTATGTTTTTTTTAGTACCTAATTATTCTTTAAATTAAAAAAAAACTTGTTCGATAGTTAGAGCTGATATTTCTATACAATAGGCACTTATTGATTAAATACTTACTATTTCATTTCACTAAAAATTTTCCATCTTAGCTATTAAAATTTAATGTCTAACAATATATATTGTAAATTAATCGCTTCGGTTAATGAGCGTTTAAAAAAAAAATTGTGGTTTTGTTCATAATTTTGATGTGATGTTTTTTAAAAAAGCTTTTTCCACATAGAATGAAGAAATAGACGAGCTTACTTGTGCGAAAACTCATTCCATAACCTCTATCTACAAAGGGCCAAATACCACCAGATATGTTGAAACACCTACTAAAGTACACCTACTTTGCCAATTATTCCTTGAATTACTGGCATGCCTCTCTCTATAAATTTATTTTTAAATATATTACTCTGAGTAAAAAAGGTGACTCACAGTGTAGTTACCTACTAATTAAATTTTGCTATGATTTACTAAGAACTTAATATAAAAATACTTAACAGATATATATTGGCTTTATGATATTCTTCTCGTATTGAGATGTTGTAAACAGATGTTTTTTAGTTGACTTTTTTGGATGGGTAGTTATTTTTTATTTGGTTGTTATTTTTAAAATATATCTCACTTATGTTATTTAAAAAACAGATATTTTGTATTAATTTCATTACATTGTATAGGTTTGTGATTACAAAAGTGCCTGCAATACACTAACTAATGATTAAAAAAAGTTTTGATACATTTATGAGAAATTATGCCTTTTTTTCCTTTATAGAACTTGTAGGCTGTACATTATTCATATTTTTTCCCTTAATCATTGGATTATTTAGAAAAATCAAGTTATTTTTATTTGCTCTAGAAGCTAACTTTAATTTATTAAAAAAAAAAACATTTTATAATCAAACACTTTATTTGTAATAACATTATTTCTAGCTTCTTGTATGGTCTGATATTATACAAACTATAATTGGCTCTGTTACAAAATATTAAGCAAAGGAAATATACAGGTTTTTGAACACAGAAAAGCCGTTGAAAGAAAAACTATATCATTTCAAAACTCGTAAACACTTAATTCAAAACTTGCTAATTCTTAATTGTCTTTCAAATTCAATAATTAATTGTAAACTTATCTACATACTTATTATTTTAAAATGCAGTCCCATTATTACTAATTCCTTTCTGCTGAAAAAAATATTCTGGTAATATTTAGAAAAGTTAAATTGATATGTGTCATATTTATGCCTGAAGTTAACTGATATGTATAATTTGTAATATAAAAAAATCATTTTACAAATGTAAAACTTGGAATTGTAAATTAAAGCTTTAAAATTCGTTTTCAATGTGTTGTGGTTATTTCTGTTTGCATATTTACTTAAATTTTTTTTTATCATACATTAAAATATTATAACAATAGTTAACATATATTTCAGTAAATATATAAATACGTAATATATTCACTGTTTAAATTAAATAGCCAGGGCTTGTTTCACGTGGGATCCGGCAACAGCTCCGCGGTCTTGTTTTCATTTTTCTGGAATTACTTTTGCTTTGGTATTCCAAATTGAGTTTTCTATAAGAATATTTTAGTTGTTATATTTTTAAAATTCTAACTTCTGTCAATGCAAGTTTTCCTTGATAAATGATTAAAACAACCAAATGCACAGCAAGAAGTTGTAATTAAAAAAAACACACAACTAAAATAACTTATTCTTAGAAAACTCAATTTGGAATACCAAGGCAAAAGTAATTCGAGAAAAATGAAAAAAAGACCCCGGAGCTGTTGCCAGATTCCCGTGAAAAAGCCATTAATGTAATGGTGTGTGGCTGCCTATTTCTAGCCTCCTTTTGGAGCTTTAACACAGTCAATAACGCCTCGTAATTTAAAACCCTTGTCAAGTGCCGCAGCCCATTAAGAAAAGCGAAAATTACACGAGTTACAAAACGTTTACAGCTGTGTTAAAATCCTCTTTTGGCGGTTAAAAATAAGCAGCTAAAAACGTTCCAAACCAGGCAAAATAGTAACATATTTTATCACTTGACCAAGGTTTTAAATTGCGAAGCGTTATCGGTTATGTTAAAGCTCGTAAATGGAGCTAAAAATAGGCAGTCAGAAACGACTACACTTGAAGCTCCCCTAGTGCTTAAACTTGTTACTACGGCTAAGGGGGTGGAGCCTTTTCGCCTCCTTCTCCTACGTAAGTGCACAGTCTGATTAGATTCTTGTCTGTGGTTTCGGCTTCGCGACCATGAAGTAAATGGAAAGGGGTGAATCCTGTCGTTTCTTGTTTAGCGGTATTATAGGCAAATGTTACAAATGGCAGGATTTCGTCCCAGTTTTTCTTCTCGGTATCGACATACATGGACAACATGTCGGCTAAGGTTTTGTAGAAGCGCTCTGTTAGTCTATTTGTTTGAGGATGATACGCTGTTGTAATTCGATGATCTACATTGCACAAGTTGACGAGAGCGGACACAAGTCTGGATTGGAAGACGGCACCACGATCCGTGATAACTACCCTTGGCGCTCCATGTCTCAAAACAATTTCTTCCAACAGGAACCTTGCTACTTCTTCGGCTTCGGCGGTCGGCAAGGCTTTTGTGACAGCATATCTTGTTAAGTAGTCCGTGCAGACTATGATCCACTTGTTCTCATGAGTAGATTTTGGAAATCTACCTAGAAGATCGATTCCGATACGATGGAAAGGTACGATAGCTGGAGGAATTGAGATTTGGCGTCCAGGTGGTCGTTGAGGGACGGATTTTCTTCTTTGGCAATCCCGAATCCAAAATGTCCTGCAGTGGGTTCGTCATGGAAATGTCTGAGTATGTCGACCCGTAGATGTTTGGGAATGACTGGCACCCACATCTTTCCATCCAGGTCAAAATTCTTTCTGCAGAGCACTCCGTTAATTTCTTTAAATGTGTCATTGGTTGGAGAACAATTTTTCGAGGGGTACATTTTAGCGAGCCCGGAGTCCTTCCTCTGTTCGACCGCAAAATTCATGCTCGTAGCGACAGCTAAACATCTTTCGCGTGTCTCAGTTTCTTCTTCCACAGGATTTCTCGAGAGAGTGTCGGCATCCCTATGCTTCTTGCCCGTTTTATATTTTACTGAGAAATTATACTCTTGAAGACGAAGGGCCCATCTCGCCAATCTTCCAGAAGGATCCTTGAGACTCATGAGCCAGCATAGTGAATGATGGTCAGTAATAATAGTAAAATATTTTCCAAAAATGTAAGGACGAAATTTGTTGATTGCCCATACGATTGCAAGGCATTCCCGCTCCGTAGTGGAGTAATTTCTTTCGGCTTTTGTTAAAGTTCTGGAGGCGTATGCCAAAACTTTTTCATCGTTGTCTTGAACTTGCACCAGGACTGCACCAATACCATATCCACTGGCATCTGTGTGAATTTCGGTTGGAGCATTTTCGTCGTACATTCCCAGTACTGGTTCAGAAGTAAGAGCTTTCTTTAGGTTCTCAAAAGCTTCCCTTTCTTCCGGACCCCAATGAAACTGAACATCACCTTTCAACTGCATCTGCAAGGGTTCTGCAAGATAACAAAAACCCTTAATAAATCTTCGGAAGTAGGAACAAAGTCCAAGGAAGCTTTCGTATATCATGCACATTCTGTGGAGTAGGAAAATTGCTGACGGCTTTCACTTTGTCCGGATCTGGACGGACTCCACTACTAGATACAAGATGACCCAGAATTTTTACTTCTCGGGCTGCAAAAAGACGCTTTTTGTGGTTAAGTAACAGACCGGCATCCTGAAGACATTTTAGAACGAGATTCAGACGAGAGATATGTTCTTCAAACGTTTCTGAGAACACAATTATGTCATCCAGGTAGCAAAGGCACGTCGACCATTTAAAATGGCGTAGCAAATTATCCATCATCCGTTCAAATGTTGCCGGTGCATTACAGAGTCCGAACGGCATGACTTTAAACTCGTATAACCCCTCAGGGGTAATAAATACCGTCTCTTCACGATCCGCTTCATCTACGTCGATTTGCCAGTACCCAGATCGGAGGTCCATGGAAGAAAAGAATTTGGCGCCCTTCAGACAGTCCAGGGTATCGTCGATACGAGGCAGGGGATAAACATCTTTTTTCGTGACTTCATTGAGCTTGCGATAGTCTGCACAAAAACGCCAGCTTCCGTCTTTTTTCCTTACGAGCACAACGGGTGACGACCAAGGACTTTCGGATGGCTGGATAATACCCCCTTTAAGCATTTTCTGCATTTCTTCGTGAATGATTCGTCTTTCCATAGGGGAGACACGGTAGGCTCGTTGGTTTATTGGAACATGATCGCCAGTGTTGATCCTGTGCTTCACATTCGTCCGGGTGTCCTTATTCTTGTCAGTCTTCCTGAAAATTCCAGAAAATGTTCGTAGAAGTTTGGCAATCTCGTTTTTTTGTCCGGCACTTAAATCAGGGGCCATCATCAGGGAACAATCCCTTTCGGCATTCAGCGTCTCTTGTTCGGGGCCATACGACGTGTCGGAAATCGCACATAAATGTACTTCATCTAAGGGCTCAGCTAGTCCTATGAACATTCCTTTAGGGATAACTTGGTTTGCAGACTGGAGGTTTGCAACCCAGATCTCACTTTGTTCATAATATGAGGAGATCATGGATGGTACAGCAATGTTTTTCTCAAGGAGCAAGCGTTTACTACCATCTATTACAACATTAACGTGTCCCTGGGCTTGGAGTCCCGATACTGCTATTTTGGTTATAGAGCGAGGATTAAGTGTATAGGCCTTTGTGGCATACATCTTCCAGGTGTCCAATGCCGCGAAATCCTGGCAATTGTCTTCTAGGAATAGCTCCCTCTGCCCACAGTCTATCACAGCTTGGGAAGCCGATAAAAAGTCTCAGCCCAGGATTACGTCATGACTACAATGCGGCAAAACGATGAATTCAAACGGTTGCTCGAGGCTATTTATACAGACACGCAAAATGCATTTTCCTATTGGTCGGACAAAACTTGCATCGGCGACTTTCAGCACAATGTCTTTGGCCTCTGAGAACAGCACCTTCTTTAAGGATCGGCGATACTTGTCGGAGATTACGGAGAATGAAGCTCCGAAATCTACTAGAGCACGTATTGGCTTATTGTCTATTATTACGTCCAGTTGGTTACCTGTCATCTTTACGGCCGGCGGAGGATTTTCGTCACATGCGGCCTTACCTCCTTGGAAGGCCGCCTAATGAAAGGCATCGCGGAGGACATTTATCAGGCCCTTCTGGCAAGGGAAATAAAAAATACGACTGACTTCATTACATGGTGCAACTATATCGAGGATATGAAACAGAAGCGGGTTGGCCGGCGAAGGTTTGAGAGGCTTCCAAACGTTGTACCGGTGGCATCAGTGGAAGACGAGCTCGATCTAGTGACCCTTATTCGAAGAGTTATACAAGAGGAGGTTCATCGAGTAATTAACCAAATACATGAACCTATCCCCTATTCAGACCTATTCGCAATCCCAATCGCTTGGAGAAATAGTCCAATACGAAGTTGAGAAGGCCCTGGCACCAGTTTCAACAGGGTTTGCTGAAACTGGTGCCAGGGCCTTCTCAACTTCGTCTTGGACTATTTCTCCAAGCGATTGGGATTGCGAATAGCGTCTGAATAGGGGATAGGTTCATGTATTTGGTTAATTACTCGATGAACCTCCTCTTGTACAACTCTTCGAATAAGGGTCACTAGATCGAGCTCGTCTTCCACTGATGCCACCGGTACAACGTTTGGAAGCCGCTCAAACCTTCGCCGGCCAGCCCGCTTCTGTTTCATATCCTCGATATAGTTGCACCATTTAATGAAGTCAGCCGTAGTTTTTATTTCCCTTGCCAGAAGGGCCTGATAAATGTCCTCCGCGATGCCTTTCATTAGGTGGGACACTTTTTCATCATCAGTCATGGATGCATTTACTTCTTGACAAAGACCTAACACCCCTTGTATTATGACTGTGTGCTTTCCCCTGGGCGCTGTGCTCGGTACTTCAGCTGCTCCTCTGCCTTTCTGGTATACTTTTGGCAATCGCCAAAAAGTGAGCATAATCCGTTTTTGAACGCTTCCCATGACTGTAGAATGTCTTCGTTGTTTGTGTACCACTGCTTAGCAGTACCGTCAAGGAAGAAATACACGTTAGCGAGGCACATCATATCGTCCCACTGATTGAATTTGGCCACTCGATCGTATTCTTTGAGCCATTTCATAGGATCTTCTTCAGGTGTACCACGGAAGGTCGATGGGCTCTTCTGTTGTTGGTTGGTTGGTTGGTAGACATATATATTCAGGTTTGTGTGCTTGGTCAGCGACCCGCTTATAAACCTTCGTCAAGTAAGACAGACACAACAGACAACACACACACATAAGTGGATCCATCTAATTTTTAGAGACAGAGGCCAACTAGAGGATCCCCAGAATTGGCTTGTCACCCCCAGAGGTATTGATTTGGTATGGGAACTTAGAGGACTTTCGACCCAACAGATTTAACGAGCACGTACTCCGCATATACTCGGTAGGTCTTCAGTGGTACCGGGACTCGATCGCAGGACCGTCCGATCCCGAGACCGAGACGCTGACCACTAGGCTCACTACGGCCCCTCCTCTGTTGTTGTAATGTAGGAGTTACAATGACGGGCTTAGGCTCTTCCACCATTTTTCTTCTTCTTCTATCTGGAGAATAAAGTCCAAATTCAGGTGGTATTCCCCTTATACGATTACTTCTGCGAAGACCGCTATTATGATCCACGTTTATAAGGATTGCTACCCAGCGCTTCCACCAAATTTGTCACGGCGAAGATTGGAATGAATACACAGTTTGAAGTAATAATCTAATTTATTCAGTAGACAACAGAATGCAGAACTACCCACTAACTGGTGGGACCTAGGTTTTATAGTTACATAGAATATTCTAGAATAATCGAAATAGAATATTAAAGAAAGTTCTAGAACCATCTGGATTCCAGGCAAATAATAAGTAATAGTTTTAGTTTAAGATTTCCCTATATTACACGAACTGGTTGGGAATCGAACCCGGGCCGCCCGCGTGCTAGTTGAGCATCCTACCACTAGACTATCGAGGCATGATGGCAGATTTCATTTATGCGGCGATATTCACAGGGGCAACGATTCGAGTAAATGTGGGGAAAATACATTGAAGGTTTTCTATTGCAATGCTAGAAGTATTAGAAACAAGATGGATGAGTTGAGGGGAATCATTGCAATGGAGGATCTTGACATTATTGGTATCACAGAAAGCTGGGAAAATACTGATGATTTACCTGATTTTTTCACCATTAAAGGTTTTATTCTTTACCGGCGTGATAGACTCAACAAAAAAGGGGGTGGGGTGTTGTATGATAGAAGCGACTTGAACTGCATAGAGTTAATCTTCAAGTGTGATACTCAAGGTATTGACTCTGTATGGGTTAAGTTGACTAATGCGAATGGTAACCATATGGTTAATAGGTAAAGTGTATAGACCACACAACAGTAATGTGGAGCATGATACCATGCTGTATAACCTCATAAGAGAGATTAGTTACAAAAATGAAGTTGTTATTATGGGGGATTTCAATTTTCCAAACATTAACAGGGACAATAATGTGATTGTAATGGGGGACAGGGTTTAGATTTTCTGGAAGTTTTAGATGATTGCTTTTTGTATCAGTTAGTTAGAGAGTGTACTAGAGATAATGCTATTCTGGATTTAGTTTTAAGTAGCTGTGAAAATAGAGTTTATAACCTAATTGTCAGTGATCGCTTAGGGGAGATGATCATAATAGTATTAAATTTGATATTATTTTTCAGGTTATATAGATTAAAAGTGTAAGGGTCTTCCCACGTTTCAGAGATGTTAATTTTGACAACTTGAGACATGATGTAGCTTTGGCTTTTGATAAAGGGCTGGTAGGTAAGCATACTCTTGAGCTATGAGATGAGTTTAAGGAAAAACTAAAGGATGTGGTAAAAAAACATGGTAAATTCAAGCTTAAAAGTTCACAAAGGAAATTGTATCCTATGTGGTTTTCCAAGGATATTAAAAACTCCCTTAGGTTAAAGCAGAAGGCTTACAAAAATGCTAAACAAACTGGTAGAGAGGTTGATGAGGAAGCTTACAGAGTTGCTAGGAGAGAGTTTAAGAATCTTAGAAAACACAAATCTGCATTAGAGGAGAATCTAGCTAGAAGTATTAAGGATAACCCTAAGGATTTTTATTGCTTATGCTAGAGATAATGTAAAACAGGGTAACTTCATTGGACCATTTAAAGATAGTCAAGGACAGTTATTCCATGACGACATGAAAATAGCACATATTTTGAATAACTTCTTTATTAGTGTTTTAATAAAGATTTTTAAAATGCGCATGTTTCAGGTGAAGTAACTGAAGGACAGGAATGTATTGAGTGTGATTTTTCTAAAGATGAGGTTATTCGTCTATTAAAAACTATCAAACCTAACAAAGCACCTGGGCCTGATGATATTTATCCTAAAATTTTAGTTGAATGTGCAGAAAAATTGGGGGATGCAGTTCTGACTATTTTTAGGTCATCATTTATTTCTGGACAGATGCCAACAGACTGGAAATTGGCAAATGTTACTCCATTGTACAAGAAAGGGCCTAAATCTGAACCGGGTAATTACAGACCAGTTAGTCTTACATCTGTTTTAGGTAAAGTTTTTGAAACACTGTTGAAAATGCGTATAATGACTTTTTTGAAACTAATAATTTGCTTTCAGATAATCAATATGACTTTAGAAAAGGTAGTTCGTGTACAACTAATCTTTTAAAATTTTATGACATTGTTACAGAAGATATTGATAAAGGCAATATGGTTGATGTTATTTGCATCGGTTTCCATAAGGCTTTTGATAAAGTTAATCATAAAGCTTTGTTATTTAAGTTGAAAATAATTGGGTTAGGGACTGCCGTGGTCCGTTGGATTAAAAATTGGTTGACCAATAGAAAACAAAGGGTTCACATTAATGGTAAGTACTCTGATTGGAATGAAGTAGTAAGTGGAGTGCCTCAGGGCTCTGTACTAGGGCCAATTTTATTTATTATGTTTATTGATGATATCAGCTGGGGGTTTAATAGCAAGTTAAGTATTTTTGCAGATGACTTAAAAGATGGTGTATTTGCAGATGACTGAATGGGCTTCAAGGTGGGGCATGTCGTTTAGTGTTTACAAATGTCAAGCCTTGCATTTGGGTAAGAACAATGTTAAACATTCTTATGTTTTACAGGGAAAAAGTATCCAAGATAGTGAGTTTGTTAGATATTTAGGAGTTTTGGTTAAAAATGATTTCAAAATGAGTAAACAGTGTGTTGAAGCACATAAGAAAGCCAATCGAATGTTGGGATATATTAGAAAAAGTATCACTTATAAATCTAAGGAGATTATTTTGCTATTGTATAGGGGATTGGTAAGGCCACATTTAGAATGTGCTGTTCAGTTTTGGTTTCCCTTCCTCAGAAAAGATATAGAGTTGCTTGAAAAAGTTCAGCATAGGGCTACAAAAACGATTAAGGGTCTATCTAGTATTGATTATGATAGCATATTAAGATCTTCAAACATGTATTCCCTGGAAAATCGGAGAGCTAGGGGTGATTTAATTCAGTTATTCAAGTTCATAAAACAGGGAGACATGGATGGCTTAGGTTTTACTTTAAATAGCCTGACCAGAGTACATGATCAGAAATTGAATAAATCGTGCTTTAGAAGGGAGGTAAGAAAATATTATTTTTACAATAGAGTTGTCAATGAGTGGAATGATTTACCAGATTATGTTGCGTATTCGAAGAGAGTATAAGAGTTTAAGAAGAATCTTGACAGTCATTGGAAACTGGTAAAGTATTACATTTATTTTGGACCGACCTTGCTGGGCCTCCGGCCTGTTGTTCGCCGACTATTTTTCTATTTGTATAAAACCACAGAGAATGTTCGTTTTTTGCATGAAAATCTTGTTTTTCTTGGTGAGCACAAATGATGTGTGGAAGCGGTTTAAGATACAGATTCTGTTACAAACCAACTTCTTTTATGTTATAAACGTAGAGTGGAAGCTAAAAAGTCGAGATGTTTGGATGCAACAAATTAAATCTCAAAATGCAACGTTACAAAAACTTTTTTGTTCTTGGCCAAGTACAACAAAAACAACAAGATGCTTAGGCAAGTGTTCTTCTTTATAACATTATCATCGCTTACATACTACTAATTTTCTTTTATTACAAACGAATTCTGTTTGCTATAAATATATTTAAATGGTACATATACGATGTACGAACACTAATATTTTTAAGTCACTCTTCATATGCAAAATTTATTAAACTAAGACAATAATTACGGATGCCACCTCTTTAGTGGTCCCCTCTTTAGTGGTCCCTTTAGTGATCCCCTTTTTTAGTCAAGTGAATCTCTATTATATATAGTACCAGTTTCATAAACCCGGCGTTGCACGGGTGTACCCTTATTAACGGTGATTGTGTCTTTTTATGTAAACATTTGTTTCATACCAATTGATCCCTTCTCCACTGGTCCGCAGTCCATCGGTATATTATAATTTCCTACAATTCTAATATCAGCATTAATTTTTAAAAATAGAAGTTCGGTTATATCCAGGCTCTTCTCGAAGTTAGAGTTCTTTCCCATAGGTCGTGTTAAAATTGTCAAAATAGCTATGATATAATGGCCAGTTTCTATTTATCCTCTTACACCCGAAAATGCCCAAAATGTGGTAAACATTCCACTCCATATTCGACCACTCGACAGGGCTGGGGACCCCAGTCGGTAAAGGCGCTCGCCTTGCATGCGATAGGTCCCAGACTCGGGTCCGGGCATCGTCAAAATTACTGCTGACCTATAAACGGCCCATATAGCCAAAATTGTCCTGTGTCCCGCACAAAACCCCGTGTGGTGGGAGTTCTCGTTAAATATTTTTCAAAGTACCGACGCTACGTACGATGTCGCCCTTAAAAGTTGCATTGAGTGCCCACTTAGTTGTCGGCTCGTAACTTGACTGTGGTTCTAAATTACGACTCCCATTTCCAATAGCTCTCGTGTATAGCTCTAGTGAGACAATTATTCAAACTAGCCCTAACCTATACAACTGGATGCAAATAGCTACCTTACGTTAAATTTTCAACTTCGCCAAAACGGCCAATGCCAAAATTAAATCGGCCATTATATCATCTGTACCAAATTTCCAGTTTCATAAACGTAAAATACATACGTTATACGTAGAGAGAATCGACGTTTCATCGAAGTATTCATTATATCTAGAATAGTTATCGCCTTTACTGTCATCAGACATTGTAGCAATATCTTCATTTCTTACCATTTGTAAACATCAATTAAATTTAATTCGGTAACAAAAAAAATCAAAAGATTTAAATTCTATAAATAAAATAATGATATTCAAATAACAATCCTACAAATTAAACTCACGTTCTCTGACGTGTTTAGACTTAAATTTCGCTCACGCTGAACGCGCTGAAATTTTTTTCAAATTAGAAAACGAAATTTATAAATTAAAAGTTCATAACAATGCTATTCCTATGGAGAAATCGGCTCATGTTTTGCTTTCCTACACCCGTTCGGGAGCGAATTTCGAAAAATCGCTTCTTAAATGACGACTACGATATAAAAAGAATATTTTCCTAAAATGTGGTAGCTCTACCTCCAGTAGTTTGGGCTGGGCGTTGATACGTGAATGAATGAATAAATAGATCAGTGAGTGAGTGAGTCAGTCAGGACTTTGCCTTTTATATATATAGATATGTGTGCTAAAGTTATTTAAATAGCTAGTTTCATAATTTTGAAGTGTTTCTTTGCACGTGGCCAGCCAAAAATGAGAAACCAAATAAAACTTAATCGAGTATAGTAATTCTGAAGAGAATTCGCATTAATAATATATTTAAGATCAAATATCGTATCTTACAAAAAATGGTAATAAACCCTTCTCATTGCTAAGAACTGGTAATATTTTATCAATCATATATTAATTCAACTTATGTTCTAGAAGTCCTATTTTAATACTTTTTTTATTTGTCTGAAAGGTATGTCATCAGAAAATAATTTTTTATATTTTTATTGCAGGTGAGTCTATTCTTTTGGCCACCTTCACCTTTATGCCTCTCTAGACAAATAATAACAAACTCCCTCAAATTGAAAACATAAATACAAATTTTAGATTAATGCTTTATTTTGTAAATCAAATAAACTTTAATGGCAATAAAATTAAATATTCAGATATAGATACATTCCAGAGTTGTACAAAACAGAGAAAGAAATTATCCAATCATAAAATATTTAGGAATTCAACACATCAATATCTTCCTGTTTAGTTGCCAAAATATCCGGTTTAGCCGCCCCTAGACCGCAATCTGCACCTCAACGTGGTTAGTCCGAATCTGAGAAATCTATTTCTGTAGAGCATTTTAAAATGCTAAGATCGCAAGCGTGGTTTGGGCAGCATTCGGCTCCACTGTTGCAGGGAGCACCCTCTTTTCCACATTTCAAAGGCCTAGAGCAAGATATACATGTCAGTGGAAGAGAAAGAATCCTTTAGTTTCATACTTGTATGATAATAACAAATATTAGATTGATAGTGAAGTTACAACAATTGAGCTATTTCGCCATTTCACTTTTTACGGTTTTAGGGCTAGGTTCCAGACCCCCTAGTTCGCTCTTTAGACTGGTTAGGGAAGCCAATCGACTTACTTACTCAATTGTGAAGGTGCGAAATATGAGCCATTAAATCGAGCTTAAATTTGAGCGAAACTAACATTTTTGTATGGATGGAAATCTTTCGAGAAATCGAAAATCACATAACGTAACATAATATATTGAAGGTCCTAATAAAAATTTAATCAAAAGTTTTTGTTTTTAATGCTTGTTACATTTTGATACTCATTATATACTTACTCTTTAAAATATAAATAGATTATTTTAATGTATCCCTAATACTCGGTATTAAATAATTGAAATAGAAATCATGTAATCATCAATGTATTAGCATATTAAATTAAAAGTGTTAAAATACACGAGTTTGTTCCATGGAATAATTCTCCAGATAACTAGTTTTAAATTCTTAAAACTGTATTACTTACGCGACTATTATAGCTCGAGCGATTTCATCTTGGGATTCTTTTGATGATTCAACTAAATAAAAAATAAAGGTAAGAAAGGAATTTTTAAAATTAGAAATGAAAGTAAGTTTTTTTACATCCTCATGTTTTTGTCATTTTAGAGCATCAAACATTCTTTTGAAGTATTTTTGGTTGTAAAGTTGGAATTAAATTTTTCCAAAGATGAACCTTCTCTATTTCTCATGAGGTTATGTTTCTCTATTTCTCATCATTGTTATGTTGAGGTTAGCTAAGAAACTTTTTTTTACTAAAAAATTTTGTTATTGAAGTATTAATTCGTTTTTGTATGCCAGGGCTTGAAATAACTGGTGTAGCGTTGAATGTTCCCCTTTAGCAAAATTTATAAATGGATTTTGTGAAGAAATCTCTGTCCAATATAAGCAGAGTTTGAAATTCACTGACGCTATTCGCAACATGCGACCAAATCCTACAATTTTAAGACTTCCAAAATTAATTTAGTCACAGTTGTCGCTACTAGTTTTGACAACAAATAACTTTGATTCGCAAATCTCCAATGATCCTAAATTTTCAAAATTCTCTATACTGTAATCCTCAAAATCGCAAACTCTGGCGATTCATAAAATACAATACTACGACTATCGTAAATACTAGAAATTCCTACGATAGTTAAGTATGGTAACTAAAATTTAGGAACTCCGGCTTTCCTGAAATTGCGAAACTCCGGTGATATTCTGTAGGTGCCTAACTACAGTTCTCTTAAGAAGTGCTCTTAAATTACATGAAACAAGCATTTTTCGATAAATATTTTTCGCAAAAATGCTCCCAGAAAATTTGCATTTGGTCCTAGATTTTTTTAGTTAGTAGCAAAAATTGCTCCTAAATTTTTGCATCCAATTTCTAACACTGTTCCCAACTTGTCATTAGCCATTATTCTAAGGGCTAGTTGTTCGGTTTATTCGCTTGTTTTGCAGAAAGTCCCGAGTACCTCCACTTTAAGGGCGAATAAACCCAAGTGACCGAGGGTCTCCAAACCAAAAGGAATCTGTGAATCCAATAGAAAAAAACTATGTAAGCCACATTTCTCCGGCTGTATTGAATATTTTTACAAACGGATTTTTTTTATTTGATAAATGTAGCTGATTAAATGTCTGTAATCCCACTTTTTGAAATTGGTTCCGATATTTCGTCTAATTCTCTCTGATATTATTTGCAATTTAAATTTCTAATGTTGTATCGTATTACTTACTTTTGTAGGCCTCGTGGAATACTTTGTGGAACACGAAGTGTTTTTGAATGTGTTTTAAAAAAAAATATTTCGTGCAAAATTATTTATTGAAAATTAAAAATATATATATTGGAATCAATTTTAAAAAAGTGAGAAAGTCAAAACAGCTGGGGAAATGTGGCTTAGAAAAAAAAATCCCCATTGGATTTACACAGAGGCCCTTTGGTTTGGAGACTAGTGGCCTATCGGGCTCATTCGCCCTTAATTAAATGACAACTCTGTATATTTTGTTTAGTTCTATCTATGTATCACTAGATAATAAACATTATCTTGACAGTAAACTTACCTTGTAGAGAAACAGTCGCGTCTAACACTATAACAACCAATAAGAAAATGGCTATTCGAATGTGAGATTCCATATCTCTCTTCTCTTTAAGCTGAAATGTAAGTGTTACAATTACAGACTAAACCAACTTTCAATTTAAATCATCTATATACACAACAAGTAGGTTTGTAACAGAATTTGTCACTCAACCCGCTTCCACACAACAGTTGTGTTTAACAGGAAAAAATGTGCCAAACACAACATTAATTCTATATTAAACATTTACATGCTAAATTGGGCTAGTTTCTTTTATTTTATTTCGAAAATTCAATAATTATTACTTATCGTTTGCAAAAAGTAATTTATATTTCAAAGAATAAATATGTAATATTCCTCGCTTTTAAATAGAATGAAAATATTTCATATCAACGTAAAAAGAATCTCGTAGTGAAATATATTGACGTCATTTCAAACTGATCGATGTCGCAAAAATAAATAGTTTATAAAAAAATAAAAAGTTTCTCGAGCGATTGTTGCGATGGCAATGGTGATTAAATTCTTATAAAAATGGCTTCCTGTGCTTTTTAAATGAGCATTAAATTTTGCAGTTTTTTAAATAATTAAAGTACTTCGAATTCGAATTCTTTTCTGAAACTTTCAATATATTATAATTTCGATGCGCTGAATTTTTTGACGTATCACACTTGTCCGTAGCATTTGTAGTTTGGGCTATGAATGTGGGTGACGGACAGATGGACAAACAGACAGACGGACTGAACGATTATAATACCTTCCTTTTTTTACGTTATAAACGTAGTGTGGAAGCTAAAAGGGAAATGTTAACCACTTCTGGATATAGTAAAAAAATATATAAAAAAAATATATAAATCCTGCTCATATATTCTATAAATAAAATTATATAATTATATAATTATTAACAACTAATATTTAATGAGGGGCACTTCAATTTGACGTAATTAGAGAGTCTATAAGCACTAAAGATACACAATTTTTTATGAAAAATATCTACAAGTTTTTTTGTAATTAAAGGCGATTATAACATTTTATTTTAAACCTTTCTTAATATTGATAGAATCTATCTTATTGTATCCTTAGTTCTTGATCTCCATCTGTCGATAAACGATAGTTATTTTACTATATAAACAAGTAGGTTTGTTACAGAATCTGTCACTTAAACCGCTTCCACACAACATTTGTGCTCAACAGGAAACAAACTATTTATACACCTCAGAAAGAAATTCGCCAAACAGAGCCTTTAGATAGTTGTAATTAAACATTTAAACGATAAAATTAATTATTTTCATTAATCTTCTTTCTCAGATTTAATAATTAGACTTTATCGTTTGCTTAATTTGTTTGAAGTTCGAAGAATAATAATGTAATCTTTTTTAATAAATATCTTTGTGTCGCCACAATTTACCATTTACATTTCTTTCGAAAATTCAGTCATTTATCGTTTGTTAAATAAATTTACAGTTCCAAAAATATATAATTAGTGCAATTGATGCTTTAAAAATAAAAGCGAAACTTTGCATATTTTTATGCCAAGTTAGAAAATCTCTATGCATCCTTCTTCATACATATATAATAAACCATCAAAAGAATTCTATTGTGATATTACAACAATCCAAACTGAATTATATTGCAGAAATAAATATTCTTTCAAAAGTGTTTATTTTTATTTAAAATAAAGTTTCTTATACGTTTAACGAAATGGCAACAGTGAAAATATTGAATAAAAATGGAATTTTCATGTTATTTGCAAGTAGGTTTGTAACAGAATCTATCACTCAACCCGCTTTCACACAACAGTTGTGTTTAACAGGAAAAAATGTGCCAAACACAACAATAATTCTATATTAAATATTTACATGCTAAATGGGCTTGTTTCACAGAGGATCTGGCAATAGCTATGCGGTTTTGTTTGCATGTCTATTTTTATGTCTTTGAATAGTATTGCCACCAGTTTTAGGAGAAAAACTACGAAAAAATACCATTTAATTCTAAAATTACAAAAATATACCATAAAAATACTAGCAAAGCGTTTCACGTTTTTTTAAAGTCACTAAAAAGATTCTAAAATGCAGCTAGTATTTTTACGATATTTTTTTGTAATTTTACAGTTTATTTTTGAATTATTCAAAAATTACAAAAAAATATCGTAAAAATACTAGCTGCATTTTAGAATCTTTTTAGTGACTTTAAAAAAACGTGAAACGCTTTGCTAGTATTTTTATGGTATGTTTTTTGTAATTTTAGAATTAAATGGTATTTTTTCGTAGTTTTTCTCCTAAAACTGGTGGCAATACTATTTAAAGACATAAAAATAGACATGCAAACAAAACCGCATAGCTATTGCCAGATCCTCCGTGAAACAAGCACATTGGGCTAGTTTCTTTTATTTTATTTCGAAAATTCAATAATTATTACTTATCGTTTGCAAAAATTAATTTATATTTCAAAGAATAAATATGTAATATTCCTCGCTTTTAAATAGAATGAAAATATTTCATATCAACGTAAAAAGAATCTCGTACTGAAATATATTGACGTCATTTCAAACTGATTGATGTCGCAAAAATAAATAGTTTATAAAAAAAAAAAAAGTTTCTCGAGCGATTGTTGCGATGGCAATGGTGATTAAATTCTTATAAAAATGGCTTCCTGTGCTTTTTAAATGAGCATTAAATTTTGCAGTTTTTTAAATAATTAAACTACTTCGAATTCGAATTCTTTTCTGAAACTTTCAATGTATTATAATTTCGATTCGCTGAATTTTTTGACGTACCACACTTGTCCTTCTCATACGTTTAACGAAATGGCAACAGTGAAAATATTGAATAAAAATGGAATTTGCATGTTATTTCAATGTAGATTAAATTTTTAGTTATTTAAATTTTAAATACACTTCTAATTAAAAAATTTTAATGAAATTTGGAATGTAGCCTAATCTGATTTTTTGCTTCAAATTGACGTATCCCACTTGTCTGTGGGACTTGTGGATGGCAACAGTGAAAATATGAATAAAAATGGAATTTGCATGTTATTTCAATGTCGATAAAAAAAATTAGTTATTTAAATTTTAAATAAACTTCTAATTAAATTTTTTTAATGAAATTTGGAATGTAGCCTAATCTGATTTTTGCTTTAAAATGACGTATCCCACTTGTCTGTGGGACTTGTGGTTCTTTCTGTGAAAGTGGGTGACATACGGGCGGACGGACAGATGGACGGACTGAACGATTATAATACCTTCCACTTTTTACGTTATAAACGTAGTGTGGAAGCTAAAAAGCAAAGTCCTGACTGGGTCACGTATCAACGGCCAGCCAAAGCTACTGGAGGTACGGAGACTAATTTTTAGAAGTTTATTCCTTTTGTAATGAAGGCGTCATTTAGAAGCGATTTTTCAAATTTCAAACCCAAACGGGTGTAGGAGGACAAAACGTGAGACGATTTCACCATAGGAATAGTATTGACCGTTGTTATAAAATTTTTAATTTTTTCTTTTCGTTTTCTAATTTGAAAGAAATTTCAGCGTGTTCAGCGTGAGAGAAAATTAAAAATACTTACGTAAGCATGTGAGTTTAATTTGTAGGATTGTTATTTGAATATCATTATTTTATTTTTTATTGTCTTTTATTGTATTATGGTCCAGGTTTTTTCTGTGCCTGAAACTGGCAATTTTAACGAAAGCCTATGGGAAAGCCCTCAAACTCCTGATGAAAGGGCCTGGATATAATCGGAAATCCACTTTTTTTATTGAACGGTTAGAGATTGTAATATCCTAATTTGGTGCTGTGACCAGTGAAGAGGGGATTAATTGGCATAAAAAATATTTGGTACATCTATGATATAATGGCCGGTCTGTTCATTGACAACTTTTGGCTAGCTTGAAAATTTAAGTTAAGGTTGTTATATCTATCAAGTTGTATGATGAAACTGCTATGATAGAATAGCCGGTCGCGATTTGTGTTTCGTTGCCAAGCAGCGAAAATTCCCAAATCTGGTCAACATTCTACTTCATAGTAATTTTTGTTATGTAAACATATAAAACAAATTTTTTAGGTAATATTTTTAGTTATTATTAAAGCCTCGTACATGTCTTCTTTGTTATAATGCTTTTTGAGTTTTAAAAAACCATTAAAAAATTGAAATATTGTGGACATTTGATATAACTAAATTTTTATTATTTGACAATTTAAATTTATTTATTTCACAGTTAGTTCGAATTTTTTTTTTTTTGATTTTCCATGTAAAATTTTACTGTAAAGTATTCTAACTAATTTTAAAAAGTGGAATTATAGAAGCAATTAAACCTGCTTTATTCATCATATTAAAAACCGTTTGTAAAAATATTCAAAACAGCCGGAGTAAAAACAGCCGGAATTATAGAAGCAATTAAACCTGCTTTATTCATCGTATTAAAAACCGTTTGTAAAAATATTCAAAACAGCCGGAGTAATTTGGCTTCGAAAATAATTTTTCTCATGGTATTAACACAGAGAGAAGTCTTCAGTTTGGAAACCCGACGTTTAATTCCTTCGAAATACATTTTATTAAAAATAACAAAACGAATTATATTTCATTTAAATCCAAACTAATTTCTGTTGCTCTATTTGTGTGCAAAGCGAATTTTTCCCCAAAAAATTTATGCTAACGAATTTGCTATTACAATATACCAGAAAACTTTAAACTAAAAAAATAATCTGAAATATTATGTTAATAATTCAACTTATTATAAATTTTTAAGTACTATTCTGATTCAAATCGCCCTAAACCTAAGCTATATTTTATTGAAACTTCGAAATTAATTCTTTACATTACATTAAGCCAAACAATGGACATAATACTAAATATAATTAATAGATGTCAGATTTAAAAAGAAATTTCCTTGGTCGGAAAAGCAAAACTGTTATATAGGTTCAGGGACCAAGTTAGGCTTAACGAAAATTATTAGCATCCGAAATTCTAATTCAATCTGTTTCTCGTTCACTTTATATTCCAATAAGAAGAGCATGCATGATATCTTACCTCCACAGAAAAGAAGATATTTTCTGAATATGTCGAATTCGCCAGAGCAATCGTTTTATATAATATATTCTTTTATGACACGTTAATAACCTATTGAATTTATTTATATATTTTTGCATTTAACATGTTACTTTAGAACTATTATCATGTCGAAACACACCTGCCATTTGTTGCAAAAAAATCTTCTAAGATTTAGATTACGTGTTTTCTTACATAACTGCTGTCTTAATTTTTTAATAAGCAAAACATATTTTAAAGAAATGAATTCGACATATTTTCGAATGTATCTAAAAAACCTTCACAGATATCTTAAAAAAGCTAAGTAATATTTGTAGTCTCAATATAAGTTAAGAGGTTACTGAATTTAGTAAAGTTAGCTCTTCTTTATGCATTACAGATTTTATAGTTTGTTTAAGTATAAAATGTGGTCCATGGTCCATTTTGTGCAATTTCAACTTTTTGTCTAAGTAAAGTGTGGGTATCATTCATATTTGTACATAATAAATTTGAGGCATTAGGCGTCATCAGTACAGGGCATCGGACGTCTGCAGGTTGAGATCGCTCATCTAATATCAAAATTTTGTAGATTTTTCAAGATCGACTCAAAGCAGTAAGTACCTACATAATCCATTCAGTTCTGAAGACTCATCCATCTTGAAGAGTTATAATTGTTGATATTTAATATATAAAAGGTATATAGAGAAAGATCGCCACTCTAACGATTTAGGCATAAAACCCCCGGCAAACTAAGATTCCACAAAACCATCCTGACAAAAAAACAAGGAGTGTGTAACACTATATGATTTTCAAGCACCACTTACTAAATCAATACCCATTTAAAAGTAAATTTTCCCCTTATAAAAAAATTTCAACAACTGAAAAACCTAAATGTCCTATGGCAGCTACTCTTTGCGCACGTGCAATTTTCTCGAAAACTTTATTATGACGTTCGACGGGCACTAGGAACTCGTACACTAAATTTGAAGTCCGTAGTCCTTTTAGTTAAGTTATAGAATGGTTTTAGACAAACGGACGGACCAATGTTTAAAAGACCTTGTTTTTGGATCAGCACCCGCCCAAACGAGTTAAAAACACAAAATCCCCAGCACAATACTTTCATTACCTTATATTTCATATTAGGAAAAAAGTAACAAATTGGTTTGTAACAAAATCTGTCACTTAAACCGCTTCCACACATTATTTGTGCTCACTACGGTTTACACTATTTATATATCTTAGAAATAAATTCGCCAAACAGGGCATTTAACAAGTTCTAATTTAAACTTTTATACGCCAAAACTAGAAGAAGTTCGAGTTAAAAATAATTGTGTAATTTTTTTTTTCTGAAATGGAAGCGAAACTGTTATCATATCATTTAACTTAACATTATTTTGAAAATTAAAAAAAAAGAACACGATTTTCATGCGAAGAACGAACATTCTATGTCGTTTTCCTAATAAACATCTTTAAGTTGCCATAATTTAAAATCATTAACTTTCTTTCGGCTAAAATTCAATTTATAATATTTACCGTTTGTTCAATTAATTTACAGTTCGAAGAATAACTAATTAGTAAAATTGATGTTTTAAAAATAAAAGCGAAAATTTTAATATATTTTTTTGCAATGAACTCTCTATATGCCTCTTTCTTCATACATAAATATTGAAGTTCGATAAATATTGATAAGACATCAATCCAAATTGAACTAGATCACATAAATATTTTTTTTCGCGAGTTTTATTTTTAATAAAGTTTCTCGTACGTTTGACGAAATTGCCACACTGAAAATATTGAATAAAATGGAATTTAAATGTATTTCAATCCTCAGGAGGATTATAAAACCTTCCATTTTAGCTTCCACACTACGTTTATAACGTAAAAAGTGGAAGGTTTTATAATCGTTTAGTCCGTCTGTCCGTCACCCACTTTCACAAAACGAACCACAAGTATCACAATCAAGTGGGATACCTCATTTTGAAGCAAAAAATTAGGCTAGGCTACATTCCAAATTTCATTTTAAAAATTTAATTAGTAGTTTATTTAAAATTTAAATAACTAAAAATTTAATCTACATTGAAATAACATGCAAATTCAATTTTTATTCAATATTTTCACTGTTGCCATTTCGTCAAACGTACGAGAAACTATATTTAAAAGGAAAATAAAACTCTTGAAAAAATATTTATGTGATATTATTCAATTTGGATTGATGTCACATCACAATAGAGTTCTTTTGATGGTTCATTATTTATACGAGTATATGAAGAAAGATGCATATAGAGAGTTCTTTGCATAAAAAATATGAACAAATTCGCTTTTATTTTTAAAGCATCATTTTTACTAATTAATTATTCTTCGAACTGTAAATTAATTTAATAAACGATGAATATTATTAATCGAAGTTTTTTCGAAAGAAATTTAATGAAAATCGGAAATTATGGCGACTTAAAGATGTTTATTAGGATTCTTGGTCTGTTTTCTATGAGAAAGGTAATGTTATGTAACAATGTAACTGTTTTTCGGGGTTGCCAAGTTGAGTGGATGGCAAGGGACAGAGTGCACTTGAGCACTAGAGGGGTAAACGAGGTAAGAAGGCTAGTAATGAACAGTCTTGCTTAAAAAAACTAGGTATGTTTCGCGGAGGAGTGGCCAGGTTGAAGGCCATAGTGGGGGATTCGGGTAGAGGTAATATTCACAGGGGCAACGGTTCGAGTAAAGGTGGGGAAAATACATTGAAGGTTTTCTATTGCAATGCTAGAAGTATTAGAAACAAGATGGATGAGTTGAGGGGAATCATTGCAATGGAGGATCTTGACATTATTGGTATCACAGAAAGCTGGGTAAATACTGATGATTTACCTGATTTTTTCACCATTAAAGGTTTTAATCTTTACCGGCGTGATAGACTCAACAAAAAAGGGGGTGGGGTGTTGTTGTATGTTAGAAGCGACTTGAACTGCATAGAGTTAAACGTCAAGTGTGATACTCAAGGTATTGACTCTGTATGGGTTAAGCTGACTAATGTGATTGGTTACCATCTGGTTATAGGTAAAGTGTATAGACCACACAACAGTAATGTGGAGCATGATACCATGCTGTATAACCTCATAAGAGAGATTTGTCACAAAAATGAAGTTGTTATTATGGGGGGGGGGGAATTTCAATTTTCCGAACATTAACAGGGACAATAATGTGATTGTAATGGGACAGGGTTTAAATTTTCTGGAAGTTTTAGATGATTGCTTTTTGTATCAGTTAGTTAGAGAATGTACTAGAGATAATGCTATTCTGGATTTAGTTTTAAGTAGCTGTGAAGATAGAGTTCCTAACCTTATTGTCAGTGATCACTTAGGGGAGAGTGATCATAATAGTATTAAATTTGATATTATTTTTCGGGTTATACAGATTAATAGTGTAAGAGCCATCCCATGTTTCAGAGATGTTAATTTTGACAACTTGAGACCTGATGTAGCTTTGGCTTTTGATAAAGGGCTGGTAGGTAAGCATACTCTTGAGCTATGAGATGAGTTCAAGGAAAAGGCCATTTTTAAAGGATGTTGTGAAAAAAATGTTTAATTCAAGCGTAAAAGTTCACAAAGGAAATTGTATCCTATGTGGTTTTCCAAGGATATTAAAAACTCCCTTAGGTTAAAGCAGAAGGCTTACAAAAATGCTAAACAAACTGGTAGAGAGGTTGATGAGGAAGCTTACAGAGTTGCTAGGAGAGAGTTTAAGAATCTTAGTAGAAAACACAAATCTGTATTAAAGGAGAATCTAGCTAGGGATATTAAGGATAAACCCTAAGGATTTTTTGCTTATGCTAGAGATAATGTAAAACAGGGTAACTTCATTGGACCATTCAAAGATAGTCTAGGACAGTTTATCTATGACGACATGAAAATGGCACATCTTTTGAATAATTTCTTTATTAGTGTTTGAATAAATATTTTTAAAATGTGCATGTTTCAGGTGAAGTAACTGAAAGCAGGAATGTATTGAGTGTGATTTTTCTAAAGAGGAGGTTATTCGGCTATTAAAAACTATGAAACCTAACAAAGCACCTGGGCCTGATGATATTTATCCTAAAATTTTAGTTGAATGTGCAGAAGAGTTGGGGGATGCAGTTCTGACTATTTTTAGGTCATCATTTATTTCTGGACAGATGCCAACAGACTGGAAATTGGCAAATGTTACTCCATTGTACAAGAGAGGGCCTAAATCTGATCCGGGAAATTAACGACCAGTTAGTCTTACATCTGTGTTAGGTAAAGTTTTTGAAACACTGTTGAAAATGCATATAATGACTTTTTTAAAACTAATAATTTGCTTTCAGATAATCAATATGGCTTTAGAAAAGGTAGGTCGTGTACAACTAATCTTTAAATTTTATAACATTGTTACAGAAGAGATTGATAAAGGCAATATGGTTGATGTTATTTGCATCGATTTCCAGAAGGCTTTTGATAAAGTTCCTCATAAAGCTTTGTTACTTAAGTTGAAAATATTTGGGTTAGGGACTTCCGTGGTCCGTTGGATTAAAAATTGGTTGACCAATAGGAAACAAAGGGTTCACATTAATGGTAAGTACTCTGATTGGAATGAAGTAGTAAGTGGAGTGCCTCAGGGCTCTGTACTAGGGCCAATTTTATTTATTATGTTTATTGATGATATCAGCTGAGGGTTTAATAGCAAGTTAAGTATTTTTACGATGATGTATTTTGCAGATGACTGAATGGGCTTCAAGGTGGGGCATGTCGTTCAGTGTTAACAAATGCCAAACCTTGCATTTGGGTAAGAACAATGTTAAACATTCTTATGTTTTACAGGGATAAAGTATCCAAGATAGTGAGTTTCTTAGATATTTAGGAATTTTGGTTAGCACTGATTTCAAAATGAGTAAACAGTGTGTTGAAGCAAGTAAGAAAGAAAATCGAATGTTGGGATATATTAGAAAAAGTATCGCTTATAAATTTAAGGAGATAATTTTGCTATTGTATATTGGATTGGTAAGGCCACATTTGGAATGTGCTGTTCAGTTTTGGTTTTCCTTCCTCAGAAAAGATATAGAGTTGCTTGAAAAAGTTCAGCATAGGGCTACAAAAACGATTAAGGGTCTATCTGGTATTGATTATGATACCAGATTAAGATCTTTAAACATGTATTCTCTGGAAAATAGGAGAGCTAGGGGTGATTTAATTCAGTTATTCAAGTTCATAAAACAGGGAGACATGGAGGGCTTAGGTTTTACTTTAAATAGCCGGACCAGAGTACATGATCAGAAATTGAATAAATCGTGCTTTAAAAGGGAGGTAAGAAAACATTATTTTTACAATAGAGTTGTCAATGAGTGGAATGTTTTACCAGATTATGTTGTGTATTCGAAGAGAATAGAAGAATTTCTCAAAATGCAACGTTACAAAAACTTTTTTGTTCTTGGCCAAGTACAACAAAAACAACAAGATGCTTAGGCAAGTGTTCTTCTTTATAACATTATCATCGCTTACATACTACTAATTTTCTTTTATTACAAACGAATTCTGTTTGCTATAAATATATTTAAATGGTACATATACGATGTACGAACACTAATATTTTTAAGTCACTCTTCATATGCTAATTTATTAAACAAAGACAATAATTACGGATGCTACCTCTTTAGTGGTCCCCTGAATTATTTAGTCAAGTGAATCTCTATTATATATAGTACCAGTTTCATAAACCCGGCGTTGCACGGGTGTACCCTTATTAACGGTGATTGTGTCTTTTTATGTAAACATTTGTTTCATACCAATTGATCCCTTCTCCACTGGCCCGCAGTCCATCGGTATATTATAATTTCCTACAATTCTAATATCAGCATTAATTTTTAAAAATAGAAGTTCGATTATATACAGGCCCTTCTAGAAGTTAGAGTGCTTTCCCATAGGTCCTGTTAAAATTGTCAAAATAGCTATGATATAATGTCCAGTTTCTATTTACACTCTTACACCCGAAAATGCCTAAAATGTTGTAAACATTCCACTCCATATTCGACCACTCGACAGGGCTGGGGAACCTAGTTGGTAAAAGCTCTCTCTTTGCATGCGATAGGTCCCAGACTCGGGTGCGGGCATCGTCAAAATAACTGCTGACCTATAAACGGCCCATGCAGCCAAAAATGTCCTGTGTCCCGCACAATACCCCGTGTGGTGGGAGTTCTCGTTAAATATTTTTTAAAGTCCCGACGCTACGTACGATGTCGCCCTTAAAAGTTGCATTGCGTGCCCACTTAGGTGGCGGCTCGTCACTTGACTGTGGTTCTAAATTAAGACGCCCGTGGCCAATGGCTCTCGTGTATAGCTCTAATGAGACAATTATTCAAACTAACCCTAACCCATACAACTGGATGCAAATAGCTCTACCTCCAGTAGTTTGGGCTTTGCGTTGATATATGAATGAATGAATGATCAGTGAGTGAGTGAGTCAGTCAGGACTTTGCCTTTTATATATATAGATGTGTGTGTGTGTTAAAGTTATTTAAATAGCGAGTTTCGTAATTTTGAAGTGTTTCTATGCACGTGGCCAAGCCAAAAATGAGAAACCAAATAAAATTTAATCGAGAATGGTAATTCTGAAGAGAATTCGCATTAATAATATCTTTCAGATCAAATATCGTATCTTACATAAAATGGTATTAAACCCTTCTAATTGCTAAGAACTGGTAATATTTTATCAATCATATATTAATTCAACGTACGTTCTAGAAGTCCTATTTTAATACTATTTTTTATCTGTCTGAAAGGTGTGTCATCAGAAAATAATTTTTTATTCTTTTATTGCAGGTGAGTCTTTTCTTTTGGCCAGCTTAACCTTTTTGCCACTCTAGACAAATGAAAACAAACTACCTCAAATTGAAAACATAAATACAAAATTTAGACTAATGCTTCATTTTTCAAATCAAATAAACTTTAATGGCAATATAATTGAATATTCAGATATAGATATTTTCCAGAGTTGTACAAAACAGAGAAAGCAATTATCCAATCAATTTATGTTCATAGCATTTTAAAAGGCGAAGATGGCAAACGTGGTATGGGCAGCATTCGGCTCCACTGTTGCAGGGAGCACCCTCTTTTCCACATTTCAAAGGCCTAGAGCAATATATACATGTCAGTGGAAGGGAAAGAATCCTTTTGGTTACATACTTGTATGATAATAATAAATATTAGCTTGATATTGAAGTTACAACAATTGAGCTATTTGGCCATTTCACTTTTTACGGTTTTAAGGCTAGGTTCCAGACCCCCTAATTCGCTCTTTAGACAGGTGAAGGAAGTCAAAAGACTTACTTATTCAATTGTGAAGGTGCGAAAATGAGCCATTAAATTGAGCTTAAATTTGAGCGAAACTAACATTTTTGTATGGATGGAAATCTTTCGAGAAATCGGAAATCATATAATGTAACATAATATTGGAAGGTTTAATTAAAAATTTAATCAAAAGTTTTTGTTTTTAATGCTTGTTACATTTTGGTACTCATTATATACTTACTCTTTAAAATATAAATAATTTTTTTTCATGTATCCCTAATACTCGGTATTAAATGACCGAAATAGAAATCATGTAATCATCAATGTATTAGCATATTAAAGGAAAAGTGTTAAAATACGAGTTTGTTCCATGGAATAATTCTCCAGATAACTAGTTTTAAATTCTTAAAACTGTATTACTTACGCGACTATTATAGCTCGAGCGATTTCATCTTGGGATTCTTTTGATGATTCAACTGAATAAAAAATAAAGGTAAGAAAGGAATTTTTAAAATTAGAAATGAAAGTAACATTTTTTACATCCTCATATATTTGTCAATTTAGAGCACCAAACATTCGTTTGAAGTATTTTTGGTTGTAAATTTGGAATTAATACTTCTTCCAAAAATGAACCTTCTCTATTTCTCATGAACTTGTGTTATGTTTCGTTATTTCTCATCATTGTTATGTTGAGGGTAGCTAAGTAACTTTTTTTTACTAAAAGTTTAGGTTTTTGAAGTTTCAATTGTGCCTCTGTGTTAATCTAATGGTGGAAAATATTATCTAAGCCACATTTCTCCGATTGCATTGAATATTTTTTACGAATGCGTTTTTTTTATTTGATAAATGTAGATGACTTACAGGTCTCTATAATCCTACTTTTTGAAAAATTGGTTGGAATCAGGGCCGGATTTAAAGATTTGCCGCCTGTAGGCTACGATTTGCCGCCCCAGCCACAATATTCTCCCACTTCGGGGAAAGGTAGATGGTTAGCTGCAAAATAGGGTGCTATGTTCTATTTAAAATAGATACATATATTAGAATCATCTATGTACCTTTACACACGAAAGCGAAATAGGCGAATTTTTTAAAAACTGTTCTACTATTTTTCTTTCAACTTCGAAATCCGGGAGGAGGTGATGCACTTGCCATCGCAGCGCAATGTTTGCTACGAAATATTAGTGCTATATATATATATATACGTTTACGGTTTACGCATTAATGTATATTATTTGTTTTCTTTCTTAAAAATGTGGTATCTTTATAATAATTTTTTATGCCGAATGCGGCTTTAATTGGTCGTAAAATTTGCCGCCCCAAAAAATTCGCCGCTCTAGGATACAGCCTACTTAGCCTATTTAGAAATCCAGCCCTGGTTGGAATATATTTTTTAATTTTCAATAAATAATTTTACACGAAATATTTGATTTTCAAAAAGTGAGTTTATAGAAACTTGTAAGTCAGCTACATTTATCAGATATTAGTCCGGTCAAAATAGACAAAAAAAATAGGGGTAGGTTTACAAAAATTCGCACCCAGCTAAATTTTGGTATAGATCTTTAGTACGCTATTATGAGTAAAATATCAAAAGTTCCCACCGATCCCATGTCTGCTTTTTCCGCCATCTTAAAAAAAAGTTAGAAATTGGGAACATTTTCCAGTTTTTGACCTATAACTTTTTTTCTAAGCATTTTTGAATAGAACTTTTCGACACAAAGTTGTATAAGACAAAATTTTCTTCATAATACGTACGAAAACATTTTATGTACAACAATTAGTTAAGGAGCTACGAATCGGCAAAAAGGGTGTAAAATCGAGTGTTTCGAAATATTGTTACTTTCTCTCGTCTTTCTATCACCGTAACTTACATAAAACTACATTTTATCAATAAATAAGGATTTTACAAGTCGTAGAAAATTTAATTTCCTTTAAAATACACTGATCAAAAATAAGTTTTTTTATATATTCCAAGAAGAAAGGTTAAATTTATAGAAACCCCCCAAAAAGGCTATTTTCACCCGACGACACACTGCTTTCTTTTTTTTTAAGTGTAGCTCTTTCTCTTTGTATTTTTTACTGTTTTTGTGAATACAAAACTTGTAGAAAATAATTTTTTCTATAAAATGGTTCTTTTGTGTGTTCCATACAATGAAATGTAACGGAGCTACGTAGTACGAAAAATGGCGTAAAATCTTGAATTTCGCCAAAAGAGTTTTTTACCATTTTAAATCCCAATAATTAAAAAAAAATAACTTCATTTTAGTGGAACATAATTGTTCTGTGAAACTTGTAGACATCATCATTTCTTATATTAGTAAGGTCTTAAAAGTTATTTTAGATTCAATACCAAAGAATTTCGGTATATTTTTCGAAAAACATGAGCAGAACCGTTATATGTTTTGCCAAAGACACAGAGAAAAGAAGGGAAATAATTTTAGCCCCAAAGATCTTACGATATCGATGTCTTTTTTTGGAGCAATTGGTTATGTTATGCAAGGAAGTGGGATAAAAGAAGTGCTTTCTTTAATTTATGCACCGAATTCAGTTGAAAAAATGCTCTAATACAATACTTCATCTTACTTTAGCAATAACAATATTAAAAGAACTTGTAATTGATGATGCGAGATGGATGAAAATCTTAATATAACTGTTGAAAATGTAATAAATAACATTATTTCATATAATGTTATTGAAAATTGTGATGAAAAGGCTGAAGCATTACTTAATCAGTTTAATAAAAAAAAATAAAGGAATATGAAGAACGAGGACCTACAGCAAAACTATGGGTACAATATTTTCTTATGGTGTCGATTGCAAAGAAGTTTTTAAGAGCTGAACGTATGGGAGATTGGCAAGCTCATTTAAATAGCATTAAAGAAATGCTTCCTTACTTCCACGCATCAGGACATTTTCCTTATGCTAAGTCTGCGCACTTATATCTTCAGGACATGCTACAATTAAAAACTCAATGGATCCTAGCGTTTACCAAAGATTTATAGCAGGATTTTTTACCGTTCGACGTTCTGATAAATTAAGTTGTGGAACTTCGACGCATATGGTTATTGAGCAATCAATGATGAAATCAATGAAGACGGACGTAGGTGTTTCTGGAGGAGAACGTACGAAAGAGATTGTCCTAAGTAAATGGGCATGCCATGAATACTGAGTGTGAAGCGTTGGAAGATCTCGCTGGTGTTAGAATGTATACTACAGATCAACATGTAGATGCAAGTGATTCACGAGTAAAGAGAGACTTTAAAGACATCAACAAACTTCTTGAGTGGTTTTTATCACATGATCCTTTTCCTGAGGTTAAAAAATCAGATCAATTGCTAGTGGAGTCGTCGGTGCTGATAAATAAAATCAATTGTCATAAAGCTCGTGAAGTTGGTATTGCATCTATGTGTAAAATAATAGGACTAACATTCAATAATATTAAATTAAAACGCACTGATAAAGTACTCCTTCTTTTAGCCATGAGTAGCACCGTAAAAGTCCATGATGAGAGAGTACCTATAGACCCTGTATTATTATTTCAACGCATGAGTATTACTAAGACATTTGAGGATGAACACGAAAAATTCTTCGCCTATGAATTGGCTCCCTACCCATTATCACTCTTCGATGAGATGTGAATGCGTAAAACACAAAAGTCAGCTATTTACGATTGCTTTCAATCAGTGGACATTGAAATTGACAACACACATGCTACTTACATCATAGATGGAGTATATCTACTGAACAATTCAATGCAACAAATACAACTGTCGTTGTTGATGGTGAAGATGTCGATTTGTTAATACTACTGACTGCACGAACTCCAGTTGATAAGACTTTATTTTTTGAAAACTGGTATGACTCATAAACAATCAAAAATATATTCATCGAAGAGTTTATCTGCTTATCCAAAATATCAAAATCATATCTTATTTATACATATACAATAACTAGCTGCGATATTACGTCAGCAATGTTCAGAAGGAGTAAAACATCAGTATTTAAATTGGTTGAAAAACGCAATGAATGTAACGTAATGCAGTGTACAATAAAAAAATTGATCATTTTCATTGTATAATAGAAAATTGATCATTTTCTATTATACAATTTCCCATATTTTTTTCCATAGTTCAATTGGTAGATGTTCCTTAAACTAAAAGGACATAAAATTCTTTATTTTTTATTTAAACTCTTTGTTGAAATGAAATTGAAATCTTTTATCAAATCACATGTAATTTTCATTTGAATAAATAAACATCTTCGTTTTTTTTAAATGTACCAAAATTCTTTGGTATCGAATCTAAAATAACTTTTAGGACCTTACTAATATAAGAAATGATGATGTCTACAAGTTTCAGAATAATTATGTTCCACTAAAATGAAGTTATTTTTTTAATTATTGGGATTTAAAGTAGTAAAAAACTCTTTTGGCGAAATTTAACATTTTACGCCATTTTTCGTACTACGTAGCTCCGTTACATTTCATTGTATGGAACACACAAAAGAACCATTTTATAGAAAAAATTATTTTCTACAAGTTTTGTATTCACAAAAACAGTACAAAATACAAAGGAAAAGAGGTACACTTAAAAAAAAGAAAATAGTGTGTCGTCGGGTGAAAATAGCCTTTTTTTAGGTTTCTGTAAATTTTACCTTTCTTCTTGGAATATATAAGAAACTTATTTTTGATCAGTATATTTTAAAAGAAATTAAATTTTCTACGACTTGTAAAATCGTTGTTTATTGATAAAATGAAGTTTTATGTAAGTTACGGTGATAGAAAGACGAAGGAGAGTAAAAATATTTCGAAACACTCGATTTTACACCCTTTTTGCCGATTCGTAGCTCCTTAACTAATTGTTGTCCATAAAATGTTTTCGTACCTATTTTGAAGAAAATTTTGTCTTCTACAACTTTGTGTCGAAAAGTTTGATTCAAAAATGCCTAGGAAAAAAGTTATAGGGTAAAAACTGGGAAATGTTCGAAATTTCGAACGTTTTTTCAAGATGGCGGAAAAAGCAGACATGGGATCGGTGGAGACTTTTGATATTTTACTTATAATAGTGTACCAAAGATCTATACCAAAATTTAGCTGGGTGCGAATTTTTATTAATTGAAATGTCTATTTTGACCGGACTATATAAAAAAAAACATTTGCAAAAATATTCAATGCACGTGCAACGTGGCTTAGAAAATTATTTTTACCTATTGGAATAACACAGAGGAACTTTGGTTTAGAGACTCGCGGTCGATCGGGCTCATTCGCCCTTAATTACGACAACTCTGTATAGTTTTTTTTAGTTTTATTTATTTATCACTAGTTAATAAACATTTCCATGACAGTGAACTTTACCTTGTAGAGCAACAGCAAAGTCTAACACTACAACAACCAATAAGAAAACGGCGATTCGAATGTGAGATTCCATATCTATCTTCTCTTTAAGCTGAAATGTAGTTGTTACAATTACGAACTAAACCAACTTTCAATTTAAATTATAGTGTATAAGAAACTAATTTACCTTTATACAAGTGACTATATAGGGGAGACTCAGGTGACGAGTTCTCATTTTAATTTTCAATTTTTGTTACGTAACCAAATCAAACACATTTTTTGGGTAATATTTTGAGTTATTATTAAAGCCTCACATGTCTTCTTTGTTATAATACCTTTTTAAGTTTTGAAAACTATTTTAAAAATTAAAAATATCATAGATGGTTGAAATAACTCAATTTTTATTATTTGGCAATTTATTTCGCAATAGTTTGAATATTTGTTTGACAATATTTGTTTTCAATGTAAAATTTTACAATAAAATATTCAACCAATTACAAAAGAGTGAAATTATAGAAACATTTAAACCTGCTTTATTTATCATATTAAAAACCGTTTGTAAAAATATTCAAAACAGCCGAAGTAATTTGGCCAATTTATAACATTACAATATACATGAAAACTTTAAATTAAAAAATAATATGAAATACTATATTAATCATTCAATTTATTATAAGCATTTATGTACTATTCTGATTAAAATTACCCTAAACCTGGGCTATATCTTATTAAAAACTTTAAAAATGATTTTTTTTAAATTCATTAAGGACCAAACAATAGACCTAATGTTAAATAATATTAATACTCTAATATGACATTCGAACATTCAACTAGCTTCTAAATTATTAAAAAAAACACATTTTGCTTACGTTTCGCGTTTTAGGTAATAATTCTCCCAATACTTTGGCAACATATCGGGAGAAAAAAATGAAGACATAAAACTCTAATATGCAGTTCTAGTGCGATGGATTGAACAGTTATAATTCACATTGTTATAATTCACAGTAATAGCTTAAATATGAATCTATGCATTTATTGTTAAGGGGGTCCGATACCCTTGAAAACTTTTTCTTTAATTTTACAGGTAGACTTTTCAAATTTTTTCAACTTGTTAAGCACACAAAATAACAACAATTCAATATTTTGAAATATAAAAATTCTTACTAATTTCCAGTTTACTAGATTTACTAGATAATTACTAGATTTCTAGTTTAAGATTCTATAAGGAACAAACACACACATACACAAAACTTCATTTTAGCTTCCACACTACGTTTATAACGTAAAAAGTGGAAGGTTTTATAATCGTTCAGTCCGTCTGTCTGTCTGTCTGTCTGTCTGTCCGTCTGTCCGTCTGTCTGTCACCCACTTTCACAGAAAGAACCACAAGTCCCACAGACAAGTGGGATACGTCATTTTAAAGCAAAAATCAGATTAGGCTACATTCCAAATTTCATTAAAAAATTTAAATTAGAAGTTTATTTAAAATTTAAATAACTAAATTTTTTTATCTACATTGAAATAACATGCAAATTCTATTTTTATTCATATTTTCACTGTTGTCATCCACAAGTCCCACAGACAAGTGGGATACGTCATTTTGAAGCAAAAAATCAGATTAGGCTACATGCCAAATTTCATTAAAAAATTTAAACTAGAAGCTTATTTAAAATTGAAATAACTAAAAATTTAATCTACATTGAAATAACATGCAAATTCCATTTTTATTCAATATTTTCACTGTTGCCATTTTGTTAAACGTACGAGAAACTTTTGTTAAAATAAAAATACACTTTTGAAAAAATATTTATTTATGTGATATAATTCGGTTTGGATTGTTGTATTATCACAATAGAGTTCTTTTAATGGTTCTATATATATGTATGTAGAAAGATGCCTAGAGAATTCTAACTTGGCATAAAAAAAAAATATGCTAAGTTTCGCTTTTATTTTTAAAGCATCAATTGTACAAATTATAAATTTTTTGAACTGTAAATTAATTTAACAAATTATAAATAAGTGAATTTTCGAAAGAAATGTAAATGGGAAATTGTGGCGACAAAAATATTTATTAAAAAAGATTACATCATTATTCTTCGAACTTCAAACAAATTTAGCAAACGATAAAGTCTAATTATTAAATCTGAGAAAGAAGATTAATGAAAATAGTTAATTTTGGCGTTTAAAAGTTTGAATTACAAATAGCTAAAGGCCCTGTTTTTATTAGAATTAAATCACATTTGCCATTCGCAACAATCGCTCGAGAAACTTTAATTCTTTTAGACAATAAATTAAAATAAATTTATTTTTGCAACATCGATCAGTTTGAAATGACGTCAAATATATTTCACTACGGAATCCTTGTATGGTGATATGAAATGTTTTCATTCTATTTAAAAGCGAGGAATATGACATATTTACTCTTTAAAATATAAATTAATTTTTGCAAACGATAAGTAATAATTATTGAATTTTCGAAATAAAATAAATGAAACTAGCCAAATTTAGCTTGTAAATGTTAAATATAGAATTAATGTTGTGTTTGGCGCGTTTTTTCCTGTTAAACACAAATATGTGGAAGCGAGTTAAGTGACAGATTCTGTTACAAACCTACTTGTTTATTATTACAGAAGAGCATGGATTAATATCTTACCTCCACAGAAAAGCAGATTTTTCTGAATACGTCAAATTCACCTAAGCAATCGTTTTATGTAATACTAGCAAATTTATACCCGTTCATCGCACGGAATAAAAAAATATCAAATAGATTCCAAATATGTGTACCATATAACCTGTTATAGGATCATAAAATTATTATTGTTTCCGCTCGTTATAAATTATAAAATCCCGTTTCATTGCCTTAAAATTCCGAAATGAAAAATACGCTATAAAATGCACTCATAAATGTCATCACAATTACCTCATAAATACATAAAACCTTTTAGCTCATTTGGCGCGATTTGGGAAATAATTTGGAGAGAAAATAAATATAGCTACCCACACCAATTATACAGCTCAAACACAATGACCTTCGAACAACCGACCAGCTTATAAATTATTCATAAAAGAAATTGCCTATTTGGCGAATTTTAGTTAATAATTTGGCGAGTTTGGCAACGTATTTGGCGAACAAATAAAGACATAACACACTAATAGCTCTAGTGCGATGGCCTTTATTAACCATCATAGTTCAGTAATAGCTTAACTATACATTTATTGCTTAAATATGCATACATGCAGTCAACAGAAAAATCCAATGAAAAAATCATCAAATAAACCCACAATAAAATCCGGGAATGAAGACTGGCGGAATTACGTCACTTGAAACGTGTCAATTATTTTTCAAATAATAAATTTAGTTTCTGAAAGTAATGGCAAAAGAATAAAATAAACATTTTGAATTTTAAATGTTTTCGTTAAAAGTTTTATTTAATTTTTTCAGCCGATGGCATCAGGAAAGAGAAAAAATGATCGGATTTGAGCGAAAGTGGTGTATTTTTTTCAGAAAATTCGAATTTTCTCTAAAAATGGAACAAATATGAAAAAACTAAGCCTCAGGTGCACACGTTAGTATTAAAGGGAATCTATCTTTAAAATTTCGAATTCCTGTGGGCAGTATAAGTAGGTCTTTTACGATCCGATAACAGACACACACACACACAGACAGACAGACTCTTTCTTTTATTATTATAGATATTGATTTATGACAAGATAATAACGTATTGAATTCATTTATATATTTTTACATTTAACATGTTATTGTTAGAGCCATTCTTACGTCGAAACACACCTGCCATTTGTTGCAAAAAAAACTCGTCGATTATTTAGATTATATGTCTTCTTACATAAGTGCTGTATTAATTTTCATTAATAAAGTATTAAGTTATTATTTTATAAAAATGAATGCTAAATATTTTTTAAAGGACCTAAAAACCTTTACAGATATCTTAGAAAGGCTATGTACTAAAATTTTATCGTCAATCTAAGTTAAGAGATTATTAAATTTAGCAAAGTTCGTTTTTCCTTTCTCATTACAGATTTTATAGTTTGTTTAAGCATAAAATATTGCCCATTTTCTACAATTTCAACTTTTTACCTTAGTAAAATTAGAGCTACATTCGTATTTGTACTCATTATTTTTGAGTCAATATGTGGTATCAGTGCAGGCCGTCGGACGTCTGAAAGTTGAAATCACTCATCTAATATCATATTTCGTAGCCTTTTCAACTTTTCAAGATCGACTTTAAGCAGTAGGTAATATAATACATTGTTATGTGAACATACTGTATAGTGTTCTCTAATAATAAACCCAAAAAAAATGTCGTTTGTTTTTGTTATTTTATTTTAAATTTGACAACAGATTTATTATAACTACCAACATTATACTGTAAATTTTTTCGAAGAACCGACACGTAAACTGAAATTATATGAATTTAGGTTATATTGTTCTTTCTAGAGTCTGATCAAAAATATTCTCAACCTATAAACGAAAATATATTTTTTAAATGCATACCTGATTCAAAATTTAAGCATTGCAGGAAATAGAAGGCTTTTCTGAGAATATAAAAAAAGTAAAATAAAACTAAACATTTTTAGACGATATCCCAAATATGGTAAAATGGGAAACGTTTTTTCTAATACATGCGGCAACCACATTTGAGGTCGTTTTCTCAAATCTTCAAACACAAAACTGGTAAAAATTGAAAAACAAATATTGGGCATTAGTTCCTGTAAAAGCGTCTAAACATTAAAATTTAATGCATCTTATGGTAAAACTTTTTTTGTAAATGAAATAAAAAAAACGTTATATTTTTTAACGTATTTTATAAAAAAAAAATTCTCAGAATAGTCATTGTTTGTAACACAAAACTGTTATTTAATTATGACTTTTAAAATAAGTGATAAATTATAATTAAATAGGAAATAATTGACAAGAGTAAATATTTGTATAAAGTTTCTGAAAACATTCCAATTTCTTTTATTTTTAGAATAACAATATTTTTTTTATCCCTTTACAAAAAAATATATGCATAAATGCAAGCGTACATTTTAAACAGAAGTTTCTGCGTATTATTCTCTGACAGCAAGAGAGGAATAATTCATAGAGTTGTCAAGCCTTTCGTTTTACATACATAACTTGGGTAACGCCAATCTGCGTACACTACACCTCACACTGGTAACCTTCGCAACAGCGAAGTTGGCGGCTACACGTTTTGCCTTTTGTACTGCATTGTCTAGAACAAAATAACAAACATTTAATAAGAATGAGAATTAATACATAGAAAAAAACATTATCAAAGTTAGGCAATTTAAACTTTGGCATAAAAAAATAATTGCATTTCCGAAGTTTTAAATCCTTTTATGTACACCGTGGAGTAAAGTCACATCAGTGGCGCCAAATATTCCCTTTTGAAAAATTTGAAAATTAATTACTCTTTTATGGGATTCTCTCGCATATTCTCCTTACAAGAGAAATGCAAATACTTAAAATTTGCTAGAAACTTCAAATAGTTGTTTATATTAAACCTTGGTGATGTTTGTTTTACTGTCAAAAATATTTCTGGTAATTGTAAAAAATTAGTCAATTCAATATTTATCAAATGTGAGATAAACACTATCCATTACATAATATGAAAGAGTATTGGGATGGGGTAGAAAATCCAAACTGGAAATTTTGTGTTAGCAACACGCTTTGGAGGTTGCCGACTCTGAAAAAATAGCTTTTGAATGTTGATCCGTCTGTCATTCTGTCTGTCTGAAACCACTCTACAGCTTAAACTAATAAAGCTATGAACTTCAAATTTGGTACGCGAGTTCCTCGTAAATGTTAGACGTCATAATAAGGCTTTCAAAAAAATCTTGCATGCGCTAAGATTAGCTGCAAAATATCTTTTGGGTTTAAAGGCATTGCTGCAAGACGGTAAGAGATACTGACTTCAAATTCGGTACACAAGTTCCAAATTAGGACATTCCTGTCAAACGTTCTAATGAAGTTTTCGAGAAAAATGCGTAAAGATCTTTTAACGAATTATAGTGTATCAAATAACTATGATTGAGAGGTACTTCAAAGTTATGAGGTGTTTCACACCCCAAGTTTTATTAACAATAAAAAAAATACTTACTGAGACCTAGCAACTTCATTTTTATTTGGTAGTGCATTTTTATCTGTAAATATAAGATTTTGATTAAAATTAATTAAATAATTATAAGTTATTCAACTTGTGGTGTTTCAAAATACTTTTATCATCTTTAATATCGTTGCATAAACATTAATTAATATTCGTTTGACCATAAATGACGCAATTTTTCATAATTAAAGTAAAATTTTAAGTTAAAAATTATACTACAAAATAATTCTTTCTTATGTTCGTTAACCCAAGAAAGCTTAATTTTGTATGCTAAAATTGAATCATTATATAAGTTTTAATTTATAACTATGTCTTAAGTACTCTGATTACTTCAACAGATCACCTATCACCATACCATACAATTATAAATAATGAAAATAAAATTACAAATTTTCCATGCTGAGTTTGATCCAATGGTGACTGATATATCTAGTATACCAATAACAACAGCACAAATGTAAATCCTACTTTTAATGCCATATTTTTAGAATAGAATAATAGTTAACTTAGTTTAGATCTTTTTACAGACGAATGAGATTGTTTAGAGAAGTTCCTAGTTATACTTAACTTTTTTGACATTGATATTTACACAACCACATTTGAAAAACAAACTAATATCTATTGTGCGTGATAATGCGTAAAAAACATATTAGAAATAAACATCTGTAGACCATCTGTTGACGTTCAAAATTTTCTACTTCTGAATCATTTATAGATATTTGTTTTATTAATATAAATATAACCCTCTATATAACCCGCACAATATAACCCGCACATTATATGTTTTTTTGTTAAAAACTAGGGGTGCGTAATACCCCACGACTTTCAATTACCACTCAATAAATCAATGCATTTAAAGGCAATTATGTACCTTTTCAGACAATTTCAAGAACTTTCAAACCTAAAAAGTTCTATGACAGCTACTTTTGCGCAAGTACGATCTCCTGAAAAACCTCATTATGACGTCCGACAGGTACTAGAAACTCGTGAATCAAATTTGAAGTAACAGTCAGTATCTGTAGTTATCTGTAACTTTTTCGTTATTTTACAATAACTTTAAAACCCAAAAAATAAGAAGGCATTGCGCATTCGCTATTCTCTTGAAAACATTATTATAACGTCCGAATGGTACTAAAAACTCGTATATCAATTTTGAAGTCTGTAGCTCTTTTCGTAGTTCTGTTTTTCTTTTAAAACCAAAAACGTTTTATGGTAGCTGGACTTTGCGCATGCTCAATTTTTTCGTAAACTTTATTATGATTTTAACCGGTAACAAATCTTAGTTTGTTCCATCCGTGTAATTTTACTTAAAAAAAATGCGATTGTTTGAAATTATACAATTGTAACTATTCTTATAAAAAGAAGAAAACAATAAACAAGCACATATCCGTTGAGGTTACACAAACAAATCTTAAAAATTATAATATAATATTCCCCTGACTTCTTTAGCTTTCGCTAAACAAAATACAGATGGAGATTCGATAAAACGAGAATTTTTATAGCAATTTCTACGAACCACAAACTAAAAACGACGATTTTAAGACGGCTGGAATGAAATTAAAATATGTTTAGAAAATAGTAGGGGGAACTAGGGACATTTGACTCATAAGGATACATGGCCTCATGCCTTTTTCTCAGCAATGGAAAAGTTTTGTGAGTTGAAAGTGGCATCATTTTTACCCTTTCAGCCAGCTGATGTCATGGTGATAAAAATTAGCTGAATCATTGCGTATGTGTTTAGTTATGCGAAGAAATACGTTTTAATGCACTGAAGGTAAATTTTTGAGGCCGTAAGGTTTCTCGGTCTACATTTTTTGGTTTAAAGGAAAGATTTTTTCAATTAGTTAAATGTTTAGTTCATGCTTTTAGCTACAATTACATGTTTGATAGTGTCAATGTATTTATTTGCAAATGACTTGGTTTTGGGGTTAAGCAAAAAAGTGCAACTAGGGATACTTGACCCAAGTAAATTACAAAAAAGTAGGCCGAAGTAGACCAACTAATTTTTTTAAAAAAATCACGAGAGTCCCAGAAAATGACTGGGTTTTTACCAAATATCGGGGGAAACGGAACCAACGCACAAGAACAAAATTCTGATGAGCCTATAACTTTCAGTTTGAAAATAGAATAGATGGGAAATGTTTTAAATGGCCTGAAATGGATAATGTATCCCAAGTTAATAATGATAAAATAAAAGCGATTCTTCAATCACCTGTGTTTTCTCTGTAAAATTAAAGGATTCCCAATTTTGTATTGAAAAAGTCTTTACGTTTAAATTTAAATAGTTTGTTAAAATAAAAATAATTAATGTGATAAAAATAGGAAGTAATAATTTTGTCTGACACAAATTTAAAAAAATACATATAAACTTTATATGATGTTAGTTTTGTTATCATGTAAAATTATTTTGATAATTTAAAGTCCTACTAATAAATATATGGGTTGGGTCACGTATCCCTAATGGGAGGGTCATGTATCCATAGACATTGGGATACATGACCCAAAACTAAAGTTTTAAATAATTTATATTTTATTAATATTACAGTTAATACTTCAGAAAAATACTAATGTATATTGTGTAAAACTTATTACAGTATAAATGACTGCATTTGCACATCCATTTTAAAAGTTAAAAGCCAAAAATTACAAGTTGGGTCATGTGTCCCTGGTTCCCCCTAGAGTAAAATTCGAAATAAAAATTCACTTTATGAATATCCCAATATCACAATCTCAAATTCCTCTATTGGAAATGGACAAGAGAAACAGTCCGAGGTCTCCGTAAGGAACGTCTGTATTTCCTACTGTGGCTACTACAGATTCAAAAAGGTCTATGCAGTGGTATGGCTTCATGGTGGACTTTTGGAAGCGTCATGATATGTGGTTGTTTCACGTCGTGGATGGCAACAGCTCCTACGGTTAGTTGTCATTTGTTGCCTGAAATTACTTTTGTTTGGGGCCCGGATGGCCTAATGGTTTGAAAAGCAGACCATTACGCTAACAGTCTGCGAGCTGTAACGGGTGCGGGTTCGATTCCCGCCTTTGCCCTGGGTGTACCTTCTCTCTCTGTGTCAGTAAAAATTCTGTCTGTGTCTGTCTTACTTGACGAAGGTTTATAAGCGGGTCTCTGATCAAGCACACAAACCGGAATATATATATATATAAGTACCAACCAACTTCTTTTGTTTAATGAGTTTTTTAAGACTATTTTACTTATTAAATTATTTAAATGCCAACGTCTTGCTGTTCTGTTGGTAGTTCAAAACATTTATTAAAGAAAGCTTGCATAGAAAGAAAAGTACAACCAATAAAATGCAATACGTATAAAAATGAAAACAAGAGAGTTACATCATCTGAAACATTCCCCTTGATGTAGAGTTGTTAGGTAAAAAAATACTCTGTAACGAAGACTTTAAATCCATAAAGCAGGTAATATATTTTTGCTCTTTGGTGAAGTTTCGCAGGAAACAACGTAAGTAAAGGCGAAAATGGATTTCTTAGTTGAAATTAACGAATGTTCTTAATCTTAAGAATCTAAAAAGTAAAATCCGAGGGCAAAAATATATCAATACCCCCTTTTTATAACCCTTTGTTTTTTCTGCCTTGTGATGTTACCGAGTTATTGAAAACAGATCACGACTCCTCTTTTAGCCAAGTTTGTTAATTATTTTAATATTATTTTGGTGCCCAATTTTTACACAGATTTAAGTTGTTTCCAACCTTCATCTAAGCAGTAAAAATGTCTTGTATAATAATTTCTCTTTCTGCACCTGACAGGGCCTGTTCTAGCCTCTACGCTTCTCTGGACAAAAAACAAAAATATGAAAACTAAAATATAAAGATTAGACTAATGGGCTATTCCACGAAAATGTCAACCTCGGTACCAAAATTTCAAAATTAAGTACATACTTCGTGTCACATACCACTTTAAAGATTGGAATCTCTGTTTTAACTCACTGAATTTCATTGTTTGAAATATATATTTTTTTATAGAAGAAAAATTGCTTTTTAACGAACACTGTAAAAAAATCCATAAATTTAAGTGTTAGATTCTTACCCTTTCAAAACATTTTTTTCCTAAACTTTCCAATTTAAAAAAAAAAAAAAATTAGCTAAATTGTTCCCTACATTGTAAAGTAACATTCTATGCTCTTACCCAAATCAAAAGTTGCAAACTTACTTGTAATGGGATACATTTATTACACCCTTTCCTAAAATGTCAGTCAGTTACCAAATTTGTTTTAATTTTTTAATTTCAGAATAGAAATTTGGACTGCAGGATCTTTATAAAAGATATTCTCTGTTTTCAATAAGTACTAAATTATACTAAATGGGACAAAATTTAAAAAATGAACTTGTACAGGTAAAAATTGCTTGGTAACTGACTGACATTTTGACTTGGTAACTGACTGACATTTTGACTTGGTAACTGACTGACATGGGTGTAGCTGGCTATTAATTTACTTATTATTACCCCAGTACTGACCCTATGCATAAATTATTTTACAACTCAACTTTCATGTTTGATTCAATCACATGTTGGTCTTTTTATTAATGTGAACAGCCGATCAGTTTTAAGCAGGACAGTCCCGCTTTTTGTCTCACTGACCCGTGTATGTTCCGTGTCGACCCGTGTTTATTAATTCTCATATATTATAAATGTGCAACTAATTTTTCTGTTTTCTCTCATCAGACATGGGCGGCTGTGGAGCCCAGTTGGTTAAGGCGTTCGCCTTGCAAGCGGAAGGTTCCAGGTTCGGGTACGGGCATCTCTAAAATAACTGCCGACCTATAAACGGCCCGTGCAGCCGAAAATGTCTGATTAATAATACCCCATGTAGAGGTAGTGCACGTTAAATATCCTCCAAAGTCCCAACGCTGCGTAAGATATCGCCCTTAATGGTTGCGTTGGGTGCCTACTCAGGTGTCGACTCGTCACCTGACTGTGGTTCTAAATTACGACGTGCATCACCAATAGCCCTTGTGTAGCTCTAGTGTGATGATAATTCAAACTAAACTAAACTAAACTCATCAGATATGTTAAGTATTTCAGAGATGTCAGTCAGTTACCATTATGTCAGTCAGTTACCAAGCGTTCTAAAAGCTGGTATTTTTTCAGGGTTCAATATTTTGATATAAAAATTAATGTGCTGGATAGTTCATTTCTTCCACTTTAATATAGGCCTGACTTTTAAAAGCCACCTCTTTTATATTCAGAAAAAAATGATATTGAATAACTTGAAGTGTCAATGAAGGTTGCAGATATGTCAGTCAGTTACCACAACTTCAATAATTTTTCTAACAATTTCTATAAAAGCTATCTAAAATGGACAAGTTGCATGAAACGCGAAATTCAGAATATATATGTTTTTCTGGTTCATTAGAAGCTGCAGATTCCGAATATAAGGTTAAATATTCACAAATGTGTTTAATTTCAACAAAATATGCATTTGAAATTTGCCGAAAATGTGCGTCTCTGAAAACAGCACTGACGTCAACTGTTATGTTTTTGGCGATGTCTCGATCTATGCTTTAATACACTTTATAAAATAGTAAACCTTACAATTTCTGCGAAACCTCATTAAAAGAAGAAGAAAATATTATTTTTAACCAGTTAATATCAAGGAATTTAAACAGCTTGTTCCAAGTTTGGTTGTTAGTTAAAATACACACACTAGAGCGCGTATGAGCTATTGTAGAACTATTGACTGTTGGATCTGATCGGAATAATCGGGTGAAATCGTTCATCGTTTGAAGAAATTAACTGGAATGAACATGACATGTTTCTGTAAAATAGCATAACTTTTTTAAGAGTTTAATAATGTTGAAAGCACGTTTCACAGTTTCAAAAGCGATACAGTGAAACGTGATACTAAATAACACGCCAAGAACAAAAAAAAGCCAACCGTGACGTCATCTGTTATGCTAAGAGGGGTTTAACAGGAGTGACGTATCACTAACTTTAAAAATGCATTTGAAATAAATACCTCTTTAAAACCAGAAATACTTGAGTTTTAGAGGTTTTTTAATATGTTTAATCGAATAAAAATGTTTCTGGAAAACGCTGTAATTGTCCATTGTAAACCATATTTGAATTCAGCTGAAAATTCTCTTTTAAAATATATAAAACCTAATTTGTAAAACTATATAATTGTCCCGCTATTTCGTAAAACATTGTAATTTCGTCATCCGAATGTCAGTCAGTTACCCATGGAATGGCCCTAATGCTTTATTTTTTAAAAAAATCAAACAAATTTCAATTGCAATAATTAAAGTTAGATAGTCATATATAGATACATTCCAGAGTAGAGCAAAATTCCACAATAAAAAATAGTGTTTAAGAGCTTAGTGGAAGAGCATGCTATTTGATATTTTTGAAAAATTTAGATTCTTGTGTCAATGAACATATTATTCTCTCCTTTAAAGACAACAAGATTTACTTTTTTCAGGAACTTTAGTAAAGTATATTTTTTATCGTTTGCAAGTGATGTTTTTAACTGATCTAAGTGCCAAATTGAAAACTTTAAAGATCATTTTCACCTTTTTGTCACATAGCACGTTCTTTTACTAAGCTCTTCAATTGTACAATTATAAATTTAGGTCAGTTAGAAATTCTTCACATCAATATATTATCTTCTTTTTAAATTGCCGAAATGCCGCCCATCCAGGTGTGACAGGCAAAACAAAATCCGGATTAGCCGCTCCTAGACATCGGTCTGCATCTCAGCGTGGTTAGTCCGATGCTGAGAATTCTGTATTGGCAAAAGTGGCCTGGGCACTGTGACAGCGATCGCCATCTTTTCCACATTTCCTAGACCAAGAACAAGATATACATGTCAGAGGATGAGAAAGAATCCTTTGGTTACTTATTTTATGCATGATAATTATAATATACAAATGTGGCGCAAATAAAAGTGGCCTCGGCATGGAGATATGAATGCAAGAAGATGCTTGGCGAGAAAAACTAGTGAAGCCGCCAGAAAGTCTTCAAGTCGAATTCATGATTTATTGAAGCGTTCAATGGCTTCACTTGGCAAACCCGTTTTTTCATTGGTTGGTTTGGTTGTTACTAGACTAGAGCTGCACATGGACTATTGGCGAGTTCAGATCTTATTGCGAGATGTGAAAGTGTGTGTTGATCAAATCAGTGCAGATGGCATAGTTACCGGCAAATAATTCGCAAAGCGTATGCTTGGTCTTCATATTGAAGCGATAAAGGGCTTCACATGGCAAACCTGTTTTACCATTACTTTTTGACGACAGCATTTCCTGTCTTATCCCTACTTCTAGACCGGGACACTTTTATTTGCGCCACCCTGTACTTATCTAATATATAATATTAGATAAGTATTGCGTTACAACTATTCGATAATTTGAGGTATTTGAGGATTTCCCTTTTTACGTTTTTTCGGTTTTAGGGCTTGATTTTACGTCCCGTTAGTTCGCAATTTCACGTCGACTGAGTAGTTCGTCGGTTATGCTAGATTGTAAGTTTTCCGGGTGTCTATTTGTAACCTCCATGGATCTTTAACACATCCAAATTACGCCTCGTTATTTAGAACCCTGGTCTAATGATGAGGCTGACACCTGAGCGGGTACCCAAAGCAAACCGGTGGCGCCATCGTGCGCTTACTAGAGACTTTCGACTCCACGGATTTAACGAATGCGTATATCACAATGTACTCTGGACAAATACAAAAAAAACACAACACTAATATCCACAACCATATGCCGGCCGGGATTTTGCGGACTGCCTGACCAGCTCCCTAACCATTCAGCTGCCCAGTCGGCAGTTCGTCGGTAAAGTCAATCAAACTTTCACCAATTGTAAAAGTGCGGACAACGAGTGGTGTAATCGAGCCTTAAAAATTTTAACGAAACTTAACATTTTTATATAGTCTGCCTCAAAAGTTAAGACAAAAAATATTTTGAGTCACAAAATTTCATTGAAAAGGTTTAGTTAAAAAAAGTTGTGATAGTAAGAACCGAGCAGGCATATATCATTAAAAATAAAAATAATCACAAGGAGAATAATAATAATAAATTTAATTTGCATTAATAGTGAGAATTACCAAAAAAAAATGTGTCTCAAAATATCGAGAAAATCCATTTAAAACAGGTTTAATGGCCTAATTTCGCATTTTTATTGCTTGAATTATTTTTAATATGATAAATTAAAAAAAAAACGCTATCCGGTGAATTTAAAAGATTTGGTAACACTATTTTCATTGAATTTCACACAAAACAGCAAATATAGCCGTTTTAACTCTTTTACGGTGAAATATTATTGATCATTTAAAATATAAATATATTATTTTCATGCATCTGTAAAATTCGATTTTGAATGACCGAAATCTTGTAATCATCAATGTATTACCACATAAAAAGGAAATGCTAAATTTAACTAATCCTTTGCATGTGTTATGATAGGTTTCATCTTCTGATAGAAATTCATTTCATCCGTGGAATAATTCTACCTATACAGGGTGGCGCAAATAAAAGTGGCCGTGTCATAGAGCTACGAATGCAGGGAGATGCTTGGCGAGAAAACAATTGAAGCCACCTGAAAGCCTCCAAGTCGAATTCATATATTATTCAAGCGTTCAATGCATCGCCAAAATAACTGCCGACCTATAAACGGCCCGTGCAGCCAAAAATGTCCGACGAATAATACCCCGTGTAGAGGGAGTGCACGTTAAATATCCTCCAAAGTCCCAACGCTGCGTACGATGTCGCCCATAACGGTTGCGTTGGGTGCCTACTCAGGTGTCGGCTCGTCACTTGACTGTAGTTCTAAAAATACGACGCCCGTCGCCAATAGCCCTCGTGTAGCTCTAGTGCGACGATAATTCAAACTAAACTAAACTAAACCAAGCGTTCAATGGCTTCGCTTGGCAAAAATGTTGTTTTTTAATTGGTTGATTGGGTGGCTACTGGACTAGAGCTGCACATGGACTATTGACAAGTTCAGATCTTAGAGCGAGCTGTGTAAGTGTGCGTTGACTAGATCAATGTACTGGTGAAGATGGCATAGTTACCAGTAAATAATTCCCGATGCGTCAATTTGGGCTTAATATTGAAGCGATCAAGGGCTTCACATGGCAAACCTGTTTTTTCATTGGTTTTTGACTTGGCTGCATTTCATATCCTGTCCCAACTTCTAAGCTGGGCCACTTTTATTTGCGCCACTCTGTAGTTTCTAGTTCCAAATCTTTAAAGGCATTACTTACCCTTCTCGAGCGATTTCACCTTGAGATTCTTTTAATGATTGAACTAAATAAAAAAAAAAGATCGAAATCCATTTTTACAATTATAAATGGAAGTCAGATTTTTTACATATTCACATCATTGTCATTTTAGAGCATCAAATATTCATTTTAAGTATTTTCGGTTGGAAAGTTGGAATTAGCATATTTCCACTTTCTCTATATTTCATGAACTAATGTCACGTTACTCTATTTCTTACTGTTGTGTTGGGGTTACCTTATTCCTAAGACGTAAACAATATATCAAAAGTTAGGTTTTACCTGTTTATAAAACATATGCAACTGAGAGATAGTTTATCTCATTTGCAAAGTTAAAGGAAAACAAAGGTGCATTATTGGATCATAATCAACGGTGCATTATGGGAACAACGGTGCATTATGGGATCATAATCATGCATTCTTTTTAAGGGACTTGTTGCAACGTATGGACATGGAACGGGCGATTGTTTTAGGCAAAAAAGAGGCACCACGAAAAATTTACTCGAGAAAATAACAAAAAAAGAACGTCCTTATAATTGCGAGCATGTAAATATAAAGTCTGTATATATAACGTAATTTTTATTTGAGTGGAGTTCACAATTTATTAAATTCAAAAATATTTAAGCTTTATTTTTAGTGTACATATATCACATTACGATAACTAAAAGTATTAATATTTCAATGATAACTTCCAACGTTTTTAAAAACTATAATATTTGGTATCATCATAATTATAAGAACCTTTGTATTCATTCGACAGAGAGACTATTAACGACATGGGAATATAGTACACATTTTTGCTCTAATAATTTCGATTAGGGAAAATATATGGCGCCACACTACTGTGCTTCCAAGCTTAAAATCATTATAAAAAAAGTAATTTATAAACATTGCATTTTTTTTAAATTTCTAGTAATATAATTTATTTTAAATTATAGAAATGGATATAAAATGTGAAATTAAAATTTATATCACCAATAATAATTTGTGTTTTTGAAGTTTGTAATTATTTTTTTGTAACATGGCTTTAAATAACTGCAATGGTGCAGAATATTCTTTATCGGAAAAATTATAAATTAATTTTTTTATGCTGGATTCTTTCTCCCAAGTCGCAATAGCCTTTTTACCTAATAAATGGTAATTCGGTCCATTTTTTATTTTTTGCAGAAAGTCCTGAGTAATGCCAGTTTAATTATGAAAAATCTGTATATTTGTTTCGTTCTATCGATTTATCACTAGCTAATAAATATTACCATGACAGTGAACTTACCTTGTAGAGCAACAGCCAAGTCTAACACTACAATAACCAATAAGAAAACGGCTATTCGAATGTGAGATTCCATATCCCTCTTCTCTTCAAGCTGGAATGTAGTTGTTACAATGAAGGACTAAACTGACTTTTAATTGAAATCATAATATAAGAAAATTATCTACCTTTATACAAGTGATTATAAAGGAGAGATTCAAAAGACAGGATCCCGTTTTTTGTTTTGTAAAAAAACTCGAACTTTTAGGTAATATTTTGAGTCATTATTAAAGCTCTATATGTATCATTTGTTATAATATTTTATGAGTTTGGAAAACGCTTTTAATAATTATAAAAGGGGAATTATAGAAACATTTAAACCTGCTATATTCATCACGTTAAAAACCGTTTGCAGGAGTAATTTGGTTTAGAAAATTATTTTTTCTTGTTGGATTAACACAGAGATAAGTCTTCGGTTTGGAGACCCGAGTACTTTCGATTCTATAAGAATACATTTTATGGATAAATTCACAACGAATTATATTTCAATTAAATCCAAACTAATTTCCACCTCTCATTTTATGTACAAGGCAAATTTCTTTTCTTTTTATTTCATTACGGCCAATCAATGGACGTAACATTAAAATTAAATAATATTAATACTCTAATACCTTATGTATAATACACTACCGTTGTCAGATTTAAAAACAAATTTCAGTGTCGGAATGGCAACAGTATTATAGATTCAGCGGCCAAAGGCTCTACGAAAATTCTTAGTATCCGAGAGGTAAATTTAATCCGTTTCTTGTTAACTTTATTGTTCAATAAGAAGCATGCATTATATCTTACTTCCACTGAAAAGCAGATTTATTTCCTGAATATGTCAAATTCACCTAAGCAATCGTTTATTATAATATGTAGTTTTATGACAAGAGAATAACGTATTGAATTTATTTAAATATTTTTACATTTAACATGTTACTTTAGAACTATTCTTATGTCGAAACACACCTGTCACTTGTTACAAAAAAAAATCGACAAATCTACGTCTTATATTGCGTATCTTCTTATTTAAGTACTGTATTTATTTTTTAATAAGTAAAACATATTTTATTCAAATGAATTCAACATATTTTCCTAAGAAACCTTTCCTCCCTTTCTAAGAAACCTTTTCAGCTATCTTAGAAAAGCTAAGTACTGAAATTTTATAGTCAATCTAAGTTAAGAGTTAATAAGTTTTAGCAAAGTAATTTTTTTCTAATGGTTTATGGAATTTTTTTGTTTAAGTGTCGTTTTCTTTGATTATCTTATTATTGACCACACATTTTATTGCCACCGACATTATGCTGTAAATTGTAACTATATTGTGCCGCAAGCTTCAAAGAAACTGTACGTAAACTGAAATACTATAAATTTACAAAAAAAATACAAAAATTGTCGACCAACAACAGGCCAGAGGCCCAGCAAGGTTGGTCCAAAATAAATCTAATACATTACCAGTTTCCAATGTCCGTCAAGTTTCTTCTTAAAATCTTCTACTCTCTTCGAATGCACAACATAATCCGGTAAAGCATTCCACTCATTGACAACTCTATTGTAAAAATAATGTTTTCTTACCTCCCTTCTAAAGCTCGATTTATTCAATTTCTGATCATGACCTCTGGTCCAGCTATTTAAAGTAAAATCTAAGCCCTCCATGTCTCCCTGTTTTATGAACTTGAATAACTGTATTAAATCACCCCTAGCTCTCCTGTTTTCCAGGGAATACATGTTTAAAGATCTTAATCTGTTATCATAATCAATACCAGATAGACCCTTAATCATTTTTGTAGCCCTATGCTGAACTTTTTCAAGCAACTCTATATTTTTTTCTGAGGAAGGGAGACCAAAACTGAACAGCATATTCCAGATGTGGCCTTACCAATCCCCTATACAATGGCAAAATAATCTCCTTAATTTAGAAGTGATACTTTTTCTAATATATTCCAACATTCGATTGGCTTTCTTACTAGCCTCAAAACACTGCTTACTCATTTTGAAATCATTGCTCACCAAAACTCCTAAATCTCTAACGAACTCACTATCTTGGATACTTTCTCCCTGTAAAACATAAGAATGATTAACATTGTTCTTACCCAAATGCAAGGTTTGACATTTGTTAACACTGAACGACATGCCCCAGCGTGAAGCCCATTCAGTAATTTTCGTAAGATCATTTTGTAACTGCTCAATATGCTCAAACAGAATTTACTGTACTCGTCACTTTTAAGTCATCTGTAAAAATACTTAACTTGTTATTCAACCCCCAGCTGATATCATCAATAAACATAATAAATAAAATTGGTCCTAGTACAGAGCCCTGAGGCACTCCACTTACAACCTCATTCCAATCAGAGTACTTACCATTAATGTGAACCCGTTGTTTTCTATTGGTCAACCAATTTTTAACGTTAATGTTATTTCTATTGTCTTATCAAAAATACATTCAACCATAAATGCATATATTTTTAAAAGTCTATGCCCAATTTAAAATGCATGCATTACAGGAAATAGAAGATTTTTCTGAGAAAAAAAAACGTTAAATAAAATTAAATAGTTTTACATATTCCAAAACAGTAGGTTTGTAACAGAATCTGTCACTTAACTCGCTTCCACATATTTGTGTTTAACAGGAAAAAACGCGCCAAACACAACATTAATTCTATATTTAACATTTACAAGCTAAATTTGGCTAGTTTCATTTATTTTATTTCGAAAATTCAATAATTATTACTTATCGTTTGCAAAAATTAATTTATATTTTAAAGAATAAATATGTCATATTCCTCGCTTTTAAATAGAATGAAAACATTTTATATCAACATACAAGGATTCCGTAGTGAAATATATTTGACGTCATTTCAAACTGATCGATGTCGCAAAAATAAATTTATTTAATTTATTGTCTAAAAGAATTAAAGTTTCTCGAGCGATTGTTGCGAATGGCAAATGTGATTTAATTCTAATAAAAACAGGGCCTTTAGCTATTTGTAATTCAAAGTTTTAAACGCCAAAATTAACTATTTTCATTAATCTTCTTTCTCAGATTTAATAATTAGACTTTATCGTTTGCTAAATTTGTTTGAAGTTCGAAGAATAATGATGTAATATTTTTTAATAAATATTTTTGTCGCCACAATTTCCCATTTCATTTCTTTCGAAAATTCACTTATTTATCGTTTGTTAAATTAATTTACAGTTCAAAAAATTTATAATTTGTACAATTGATGCTTTAAAAATAAAAGCGAAACTTAGCATATTTTTTTTAATGTTAAGTTAGAATTCTCTATGCATCTTTCTACATACATATATATAGAACCATTAAAAGAACTCTATTGTGATAATACAACAATCCAAACCGAATTATATCACATAAATAAATATTTTTTCAAAAGTGTATTTTTATTTTAACAAAAGTTTCTCGTACGTTTAACGAAATGGCAACAGTGAAAATATTGAATAAAAATGGAATTTGCATGTTATTTCAATGTAGATTAAATTTTTAGTTATTTAAATTTTAAATAAGCTTCTAGTTTAAATTTTTTAATGAAATTTGGCATGTAGCCTAATCTGATTTTTTGCTTCAAAATGACGTATCCCACTTGTCTGTGGGACTTGTGGATGACAACAGTGAAAATATGAATAAAAATAGAATTTGCATGTTATTTCAATGTAGATAAAAAAAATTTAGTTATTTAAATTTTAAATAAATTTCTAATTTAAATTTTTTAATGAAATTTGGAATGTAGCCTAATCTGATTTTTTGCTTTAAAATGACGTATCCCACTTGTCTGTGGGACTTGTGGTTCTTTCTGTGAAAGTGGGTGACAGACAGACGGACAGACAGACGGACTGAACGATTATAAAACCTTCCACTTTTTACGTTATAAACGTAGTGTGGAAGCTAAAAGGGACACGTTTTCCTTAATACTTGCGCCAAACACATTTGAGGTCATTTTTTCAAATCTTCAAACACAAAACTGGTAGCAATTTAAAAACAAATATTGGACATTAATTCTCATAAAAGCGTCTAAACACTAAAAACAATTGTATCTTATGTGGTAAATTTTTTTGTAAATAAAATCCAAAAATATTATATTTTTTAAAGTTATTTTATAAAAAAAGTATTTCTCGGAATATTCATTGTTTACAATAATCATATTTGTAACACAAAACATTTGTGCAATTAATACTTTTAAAATAACTGATATATTATAATTAAATAAGCTTACTGCAATCGTAAACAATTATACATCTAAACATAGAATTAAAAAAAGTAAAAGTAAAGTAAAAGCTAAAAATCCTTGGATTACAGTCGAAATTTTACGCATAATTGAATCTAAAAGAAATCTTTTTATTAAGCTTCGCAAGTACCCTGGTGACCAATTTTATAGACTTGCTTACAAATCCACTATCTCTTTCTTAAAACAAAAATCAGATCAGAAAAAAGGAAATACTTCCTAAATTGTTTCAACAAATGCCAAACATCTCATGACAAATGGAAATTTATTAATCATATTACTAAAACAACTATCAAGCCAGTTCTACCTGTTTCTTTCAACTCTGACATGCCACTTCAATAAACAATCACTTTGCTTTAAGTTCAGTAACTGATCATAATAAGTTTAACTTTCTTAGTTATATTACTCGCAGTCCAAATTCCTTTGTCTGTTTCGACATTACAGAGAACGAACTTATGAAATATGTGTCGGGCCTGAGTAACGATAAGAGTAGTGGGCTTGACAAAATCGATGTTTCTATTTTGAAAATTTTACTTAAATACCATTCTAATTATGTTACAAATCTTATCAATAACCTAATTAAAAATGGTATTTTTCCAGATTTTTTAAAAACTGCTGTCGTTACTCCAATCTACAAAAAAGGTGATAAAAACTGTTTGTCCGACTACAGACCAATTTCAGTTCTTACCTCTCCTTCCCTTTTAATTGAATATTGCCTAAAAATTAGGTTGCTTGATTACTTTGAAAGCCAGAATTTTTTCTCATCTAAACAATTTGGTTTTTTACCACGCCGCAATACAGAACTTGCACTTATTAACTTCTCTAAATTTATTTATAACAGTATTGACCAAAATCATATCACAGTTGCCGTTTTTATTGACATTTCCAAAGCTTTCGATTCTGTAAATCACAACATCCTTTTGGATAAATTGTACTGTTATGGTATTCGTGGCCCGATCCATGATTTTCTGGGTTCGTATTTGAGAAACCGAAGTCAATTAGTTAAAATAAATAATACTCTTAGTCCTATTTCCTTTCTCACCAAAGGTGTTCCTCAGGGCTCCTTACTTGGTCCACTTTTATTTCTAGTTTATGTTAACGATTTATTAGCTTTAGATCTATCTGGTGAGATTATTTGTTTTGCAGACGATACCACTCTTCTATACTCCGGTAATAATCAAGATGATCTTAATAGTTTAATCCAAGAAGACCTTATCAAACTTAAATCTTGGTTTGATTCTAATGACTTACATATTAATGCGAACAAAACAAAATACATAAATTTTAACCTAATTAAAAAAGAAAACCAATTTCGACTAATTTATCATAAAGATAACTGCAACGATAACCTCTCCTGTGTTTGTCAAGAATTGGAATGTGTAGACACAATTAAGTACCTTGGACTTCACATAGATTCAAATCTTAAATGGAAATCTCATATCAATTCTATCTCTAACAGTATGCGGTTTTTCCTTTATAAATTTTATCATTTAAAGCATCTAGTTAATCAAAAATTTCTTAAGCAGCTCTACTATGCATGGGTTCATCCCAGAATCTACTACGGATTGTCTATTTGGGGTGGGGACTACGAATCAAATATATCCATAGTCAAAAATCTCCAAAATAAATTTATTAAATTAATTCTTAATTATAATAATCGCAGTATTACATTCCAAGATTACAAATTACTAGACATACTTCCAGTTCATCATCTACACTTTTATAAAAATAGCTACAATCTCTTCTTAAATCCCAATTTATGTGATAAAAGAGAAATAGTCAATCCTAGACGACCAAACGTTATTTTCAATATACCCAGAGCTAACAGGGAGATTTTTCACAAAAGTTTTTTTTATTTAGCTCCTAAACAATACAATAATCTCCCTGTTGATCTGCAAATTATACCAAATGTCATCGTTTTCAAAAAAAAGCTAAAAAATTATCTGTTTTCAGTTGATAATTAAATTTGATTCAATTTAATTCAATTTTGGGTTCTCTATTGTTTATTTTTAAATAGCACCGACGACTTTGCCAAATTTCATTGTCATATCTACCCTGTATTGTTTTATTAAAAAAAAATGTCTTGAATTTCTTTTCACTCGTATGGGATTCTAAATCCCCAGAGTGTTTATTTTGTACTTGTTGTTTTCTTGATAATAAATAATAATAATAATAATAATAATAATAATAATTAAATAGGAAATAATTTACACGAGTAACACGAATATAAAGTATATCTATAAAGTTTCTGAGAAATCATTCAAATTTATTTTATTTCTAGAAAGAGAGAATAACAATATTTGTCATTGACAAATCCAATTACAATACAATGTATCCATAAATACAAGCTTAAATTTAAAACATAAGTTTATGCATAATATTCTTTAACAAAAGGAATAATTCATAGAGTTGTCAAGCCTGTCACTGTTTCTTTTTATATACGTAACTCTTCTGCCAATTTGCGAATACTACACAGCACTGGTATCCTTTACAACAGCGAAGTTGGCGGTAATTTTTTTTTTTTTTACAAATTCAGGGTGTTCAAATTTTAGACGTCATAATAAGGTTTTCAAGAAAATCGTGCATGCGCAAAGGCTAACTGCCAATCATCTTTTCCCTATCGCTTCTAAAAGGCCCCCCAGGGGCCTGTACAAGCAGACTACGCAGCCGAACCATGTTGAATTGGAAGATGACATTCAGCACCAGTGAAATTTTCGTTTTCAGGCGCTTTCTGTATTGTGACTAGCTACTCTTGGCAAGACTGTCGTAATGATAAGGTTAAAGGCTTTGCTCGAAGACGGTAAAAGACACTGACTTCAAATTTGGTATACAAGTTCCAAATTAAGACCATTAATTAATAGGACGTTCCTGTCGGACGTTCTAATAAGGTTTTCGAGAAAAACGCGCACAAATCTTTTACCAAATTATGGCCTATCAAATAACTATTATTGAGTGGTACTTGATAGTCCTAAGGTGTTTCACAACCCTAATTCTAATTCCATATTTTAAAAAAAATACTTACTGAGACCTAGCAATTTCATTTTTATTCGGTAATGCATTTTTATCTGTAAATATAAGATTATATGATTAAAATCAATGAAATAATAATGAGTTACTAAACTTAGTTTAACAGTAAGAAACGGTTGAAATACGACTAGTTTAGTGAACTAGTTGTATTTGAACCGTTTCTTATCATCTTTATCGATAAATAAGCACTAATTGAAGTTCGTTTTATCAGACATGACACAATTTTTCCTAAATAAAGTAAAATTTTGAGCTGAAACTTTTGCTACAAAATAATTATTTTTTATTTTAGTAATAAATCATATTAAAGTTTTTTTATCTTCTAAAATTTAAACGGTTATATGAGTTTTAATTTATAACTATGTTTTAATTTACATGACATAGTTATAAATGAAATGTTTATTACTACACAAACTGTTTTGGAACTATGTACTATACGCTAATCAATTTTTCTGCAATAAAATTCAATAATAGTTGATTCCAATGAATAAACTCATTATACTTTTACAAAGATTTCTAAGGTACAGATGTAAATTTTTCTCCTAAAAGCAAATGTGTTGAAAATTACTAATCTTTAAAATTTATTCATTCTACACATAACTGATATAAAATCACGAAAAGACGAATGAGATAGTATAGAGAATAATTCCTAGTTATACCTAACTTTTTTGACATTGATATTTACGCAAGCACATTTAAAAAACAAATTATCTATTGTGTGTGGCACGCCATCAATGCGTCTATTGTCCAAACGCTTTAGAATTAAACACTGTGGACTATCTGTTGACAGTCAAAAAATTTTACTGCGAAATAATTGCGTTTATATTTGTTTTATTAATATAAATTTTACCCCCTTAAAGCTAATCATACATTTTTATTAAAAACTAGGGTTGTAAAACACGACTTTCAATTACCACTCAATAAATCACTATAATCAAAGGTAATTATAGGGCATTTCCACGCGTGACTTACACTACATCGGACGATTTAACAAATTTCGTTTGCGTAGTTCATAATTATTTTCTACTTATTCAAAAAAAAAAAAATTGTATGCCAGTTTACCCCTGAACATATACTATTTTTAGAAATCATAAAAAACCCATTTTCATTTAGTATTTCACTAAAAAATAATAAAAATGTCATACTGTGACTTACACTACATGAAAGGAAGTCGAGTTTGGGTTATCATTTAAAACTCTCATTTCTTCTTCATAGTGCAGTAAATCAACATTCTACCAGTGCTTAAATTAAGTACAAGGTTTAAAGCTAAATAATTTAATTGCAAAAAGTGTGGAAATATCATAGGAAATAATTTATTAACATTTTTGTGCGTGACTTACACTACAATCAATTTGTGACTTACACTACATCATGTGAATTGTATCACAGATATGGAAATTTAGGCAATAATAACATAACATATGTAAATAGTTTTGAACATGGTAAGTTAAGAATTGCATACATGGTAAAATCATAGTTAGAAAAAGTTACACAACGTCCCCTAAAGTTGGTTTCTGGTAATTTCTTAATTCTTTCTTCAATAGAATTCTGAAAAACCTTCCTTCTCAGGCCACGCAAAAAGACTTCCTGACCATTGCAGATGTTTCAGTTTTATTGAATAAGCATCTTTACTTAACATTTGCCCCACAAAATATTTAACGATAATTTTCTTACAAAAGGAACTAAAGCTCTCCTTTCAGCATCAAATTCATTTTCAGAATTTGGCTGAGAGGTATTTCCTTTTACAACATTTCCATTTGTTTAATCAGCCGTGTTGTTTTTTGGGGATTTAATGAAATATTGGGAGTTTTAAGTAAGTATTTGTTTAATTTTAAAAAGCTGACCAATTTGTGAATGTCAGGAATCGGAAATATTTATTTTCCTTTGATAAGCAAATATCATTTAATCTACCTATTTCACCCTTTATACAATTGTCGGAAATGTATAATAGTGATATGTTTGGGCAGATTTCTTATGCAAAGTGAAAAAATCTTTAGCAGAATGTGGGTCTATTTTCCTGGAAGGTGTGGTTGCTTTTATCCCCTCCTCACTGTATCACCAAGTCCATCAAATGGTCCTTTTTCATGACTAAATGTAAAGATGACCAACACTGGTGGCAGAGAAATGCCATTCAATGTTGTCTAACGGTTGGAACATTGCAATAGAGATGGTGTATTTTTAGTTAAAGAGTTGTCCGTAAAGTCGTTTTTGCTTTCATATTCTTTAAAGGTTTGAAATTTTCCACATGCTTAAAGTCTTTCCCTTTGCTCTTTTTTTCTTTTAACTGTTAATTTAGCCATCTTAAATTAAAATTATCAAAATATAAGAAATCTACAAATATTATAGCTAATCTATAATAGATAAATCCAACAGAAGCTGTGACTGACACTACGTTGTGACTTACACTACAAAGTTAAAATGTTTTATAAATAGAGAAAATGCTTTTTATTTTATAATTTAAAAGTGTGGAATTACACAAAGGTTAATATAGAAAGAAAATATCTTAAAAATTTTGAAGCAAAGCCTTACTTTGAAAAGTTATAGAAACTTTTATATCTTTTCGTGACTTACACTACAGCTAAAACAGGGGATGTTTATCTTTCTAATTAAGTAACTTTTATTTATAAATGCCGATTAAAAATGTATTTTCAAGATAGTCGTTATAGTGTATTTTAATAATTTTACCAAAAAATCTGATAAAAAATAATACTTAACACATGCTTTCAAAAAAAGCAGCCACTTTGAAACTTCAGTGTTGCCACAGAGAAAAACAATAATAGTTTTTGATGTAAAATTTTTATAGATCAATCTTTTCTAAATCACATATAAAAGTTTCAACTGGAATAAAAAATATTTTTAAAATTCACTTGTGGTATGTATTTACGTGGAATTAACCTATATACCATGTAAGGTAATTTCAATAACTTTAAAAACCTAAAAAATTATATGGCAGCTACCCTTTGCGAATGCACGATTTGTTCGAAAACCTTAATATGACGTACAACTGGCGACAAATGTTAGTTTGTTTCATCAGTGTAATTGAACTTTTGTGATTGAAACCCGAAATTTCGAAGTTATACAATTGTAACTACTTTTACTAAAAGAACAAAACATCGAAGAACAACACATATAAAAAAAACAGACATAAATTCGTTGAGATTACGCAAAAAATCTTAAATTATATAATATGATGTTCCCCTAAAGTCTTTAGCTTTCGATAAACATAATACAGATGAAGAGTCAATACATAGAGACTTTGTATCGCGATTTCTAAGAACCAGAAATTAAAACCAAGAAATTAAGACTGCTAGAATGTAATTAAAATATATTTGAAACAAAGTACAGTACAAATCGAAGTAAAAATTAACTTTATGAATTTCGCAATATAAAATTGTAAAATTCCTCCCTTGCCTCCTATACACATGCTTCTGTTAAAGAGAGAAATACAAATAAACAAATTTCTGTTAAATATATGAACTTCGCTAATTAAATGGTTATTTGATACTATTCTCCTTTATCCGAACGCCAAATGCTCCACAACGTACTATAAAAAATTTCAACCACCCCAAAAACTACATGTTTCATTATGCTGGATCTTTTTTAGACATTTTTTTCTGTCTGTAGACAAAGAGTTTTCACCTCAGCTAAAAATAGGACTTTGAAAAATTGAATTAATTTAAATACTTTAAGTACCGATACCTTTGAAAGGAATTGAATTTACTTATTCAAATTTTTATTTTCTCAAAAAAGTTTATTAGTATTATAAACCATAGACTATATTTATTCAAATTTTCAGTAGTTTCAGAAATATAATGAAGCAAGAGTTATTAGTGCATTGACAGGGTATAAAATTAAAACGTTTTTAAATTGACGATTATCTACTCATACTTTCTATCCATTTAACAAAGTAAGTACAATGCAGACCAATCCTGTATACTTCTTGTTTATTTTTTATACTGTCGCCGATTCCAACACATTTAAACCTTACTTTTACCTATATAAAAATAACTTAGTAATATGGATGAATACAATTAAAAGTTTTAATAGCACTGTGACTTTATATATCAAGGCCTTATTTTCTTGTAAATGGATAGACATTTTAACAATTTCATAATTTTGCCCCTTGAAAAGTCGAAGGAAAGGATTTCACAAATCTGGTACTTTTTTTTCAACTGGGCTGCATTATTGGCGGCTAAGCCTTTGCAGACTCAGTATATTCCCCAGAACAGAGAGACATTTTTTTTGTGGTACCATCTAGGCGACTTTCGCTACCAATTTTGACGCTCAATTAACAGTGAATCTGAGCTCTCACAAATCTGACTGTAGCTGTCCTTAATACATCAATCGGACTTCATATCAGGGAATTATTATTGTACATGGATAGACAATTTAAGAATATCGTAACTTCGTGCCACGGAGAGTCAAAGAAAATGATTCCAACACTCCAACCCTCCGATCAGCATGGTTCGAAACAACTAATGTCCACCAGCCCTCAGGGTCTTCTCCCCAAAAATGTAGCGTAAGGAAGTCCCAGTGAGCAAGTTGATGACTCGTGTTGTCGTGTGGTCTTCGAGTCAAAATTTGGGACCTGGTTCCGGAAGGGGACACAAGAAATAGTTCGATGTCTCCGTAAGGGACGTCTGCAATTCCCACTGTAGCTACTACAGATTCAAGAAGGTCTATGCAGTGGTTTGGCTTCATGGTGGACTTTTGAACGAGTAATGGTATTGATGCAGAGTTGTGAGGTAGAAGGATTCTGTAATAAAGAAATTATAGCCGTTTAAAAGTTTAAACTGCACACATTCAATAACATTATACATTTTGTTGTACAAATAAGATAAATATATAGAACGAATATGTAAGAAATATCCTTAACAACTAAATTCTGATTAAAACAAAATGTAATAGCGAAATTATCCATGTCAGTAACGAAGTATAAACCTTTCTGTTGAATAGAACAACGACCTACCCAATATACCAGGACGGAGAAGCACTTCCAAACGAGTGCACTGATGGAAGAGTTGACGTCACTGTTTTCAGTGTTGATGTTCTGAAGATAAAGCAAATTGATCTGGAAACCAGTTCGGAACCACTTGTTCACATCTGCATATATTTTTAGGGTTCCAAGTGATTCCGGAAAGGTTTCTTCGTTTTCGGCCCTCGGAACAGTGACGTCAAACCTTCCGTCCACGCACTTGTTTTGGAGAGCTTCTATGGCCTTGTAAGTGGAGTTGGCAGTGATCTGAACAGAAACTCGTACTTTTTATCAGTAACCTTCTGTGACGTCCATTTAATCAGCTGCCCAACGTTCTTCCATCCTCGAGCTGCCTTGACCATGGCTTCTGCATCCAGGACCCCGAATCCGGCCTTCAGGTGGAAATGGTGTCCAGCCGCGTTCACCTTCCAACCGCTTTCGCCCGAATCTGGTACCCGGGATGTTCTGACTAGAATGTGCTGGACATCACGCCAACCAAGACGAGGACTGTGCTTATACGAAAGAAAATGTAGTTAACCACTTAAGGGGACATGAATTTTCGAAATCGAAACTAACTCTCCCAATGTTAACCCATGGAGAAATAGGATAGTTTTTCATGACTAGCATCCACCATAATTTAGTTTATCTAGTGGTTCCGTATATATTACTATGCTTTGGTATTGATATGGTCTACGTTTGTGTGTAGCAAAATTCTTGAAAATATTTTTTAAAATTAGTTTTAGCTACTGTAAAGTAATTATCGTTTTGCTTGTCAGCTTAAAAAACATTCTAATTAATTCAAAGGCAATTTTAAAAAGCACAAATGTAGAGCTTATCAATACCTATAAGCATTACCAACATTTAGAAACAATATGGGAAAAAATTGTGTTGCTAGTCATGAAACAATCCATCCAATTTCTCCATAGATCAACATTGGGAGAGGTTAGTTTCGTTTTTGGAAATTCATGGTTTTATTAGTATTCTTGGTCAGTTCATCAACTATAATGAAATAAGAATTATAAATTTTTATCCAATGTTGGTTGTTTGTTTTTGCATCTCAAATAAAGAACATAGGAGACTGTTTGAATATCAAAAATAAAATCCGTAAGTTGTGGAGAAAACACAAGCACCAACTCAACCAATATACATCATAATGGAAAAGCGACCAAACGTTTAAATTTTGCTTAAAACTGTCAATTGGTTAAAATGCGTTTATTATGGAAACAAAAACTGACGCGTCTAACAAAAAAGTTTAATTTTATTCTATTCCTTGAATACATGACATATTTGTAACATTTCTTGACAAATTATTCCATTGAAAACTCCTAAATATTGTTTTAGGCCTTGTTTCTACTTAGAAAAAACCATAAACATCGTTAGAACCAAAGAAAGAGGCGAAGAAGCATAAACTAATCAATTCAGTTGTTCAAATGGGCCTAAAAACCGTATGAATTTTACGTCTTTATGTGTTTTCAGAGAGATTTATCTTATGGATATAAATTTTAAGTCTTTAGACATTAATCAGCGTGAATTACTCACTTCGCCTGCAAAGCGAGTGCAATCGCTCCCGCGGCCATTGGTGCAGCGGCGGAAGTCCCTTGGAAAGTCTGTCGGCATCGCCCTCTTCCTTCCGGCACGACCTATACAAGCAAATCAAAGATATGTAGTATAACTGATACCACATTGAGATTGTACAGGGTGGCGCAAATAAAAGTGGCCCCGGCATAGCGATACGAATGTAGGAAAATGCTTGGCGAGAAAAACTATAGAAGCAGCCTGAAAGCAGCCAAGTTGAATTATTAAACTATTCAAGCGTTTAATGGCTTCACTTGGAAAACCTGTTTTTTCGTTGGTTAGTTTGGTTGTTACTAGACTAGAACTGCACATTGACTATTGGCGTGTTCAGATATTAGTGCGAGCTGTGTAAAATATGCGTTGATCATATCAGTGCACGGGTGAAGAGGGCATAGTTACCGGCCTATAATTCGCCAAGCGTCTCTTTGGGCTTAATATCGAAGCGACCAATGGCTTCACATTGCAAACCTGTTTTTACATTGGTTTTGACTTGGCAGCTTTTCCTATCTCATCCCTGCTTCTAAGACGGGCCACTTTTATTTGCGTCCCCCCCCCCCCCTTGAAGTAGTTAATTTTTTAACTTCCACACTACGTTTATAACGTAAAAAGTGGAAGGTATTATAATCGTTCAGTCCGTCCGTCTGTCCGTCCGTTGTCTGTCACCCAATTTCACAGAAAGAACCACAAGTTCCACAGACAAGTGGGATACGTCATTTTGAAGCAAAAAATCAGATTAGGCTACATTCCAAATTTCATTAAAAAATTTAAATTAGAAGTTTATTAAAAATTTAAATAACTAATTTTTTTTTATCTACATTGAAATAACAAGCAAATTCCATTTTTATTCATATTTTCACTGTTGTCATCCACAAGTTCCACAGACAAGTGGGTTACGTCATTTTGAAGAAAAAAATCAGATTAGGCTTTATTCCAAATTTCATTAAAAAACTTCAATTAGAAGTTTATTTAAAATTTAAATAACTAAAACTTTAATCTACATTGAAATAACATGCAAATTCCATTTTTATTCAATACTAGAAAATTTATACCCGTTCTTCGCACGGAATAAAAAAATATCAAATAGATTCCAAATATGTGTACCATATACCCTGTTATAGGATCATAAACTTATTATTGTTTCCGCTCGTTATAAATTATAAAATCCCGTTTCATTGCCTTAAAATTCCAAAATGAAAAATACGCTATAAAATGCACTCATAAATGTCATCACAATTCCCTCATAAATACATAAAACCTTTTAGCTCATTTGGCGCGTTTTGGAAAATAATTTGGCGAGAAAATAGATATAGCTACAAACACACCAATTATACAGCTCTAACACAATGACCTTCGAACAACCGACCAGCTTATAAATTATTTATAAAAGAAATTGCCTATTTGGCGAATTTTAGTTAATAATTTGGCGAGTTTGGCAACGTATTTGGGGAAAAAATAAAGACATAAAACACTAATAGCTCTAGTGCGATGGCCTTTATTAATTCTATTAACCATCATAGTTCAGTAATAGCTTAACTTTACATTTATTGCTTAAATATGCATACATGCAGTCAACAGAAAAATCCCCCCCAATGAAAAAATCATCAAATAAACCCACAATAAAATCCGGGAATGAAGACTGGCCGAATTACGTCACTTGAAACATGTCAATTATTTTTCAAATAATGAATTTAGTTTCTGAAAGTAATGGCAAAAGAATAAAATAAACATTTTGAATTTTAAATGTTTTCGTTTAAAGTTTTATTTAATTTTTTCAGTCGATGGCATCAGGAAAGAGAAAAAATTATCGGATTTGAGCGAAAGTGGTGTAATTTTTTCAGAAAATTCAAATTTTCTCTAAAAATAGAACAAATATGAAAAAAACTATGCCTCAGGTGCACACGTTGGTATTAAAGGGAATCTATCTTAAAAATTTCGAATTTCTGAGGGCAGTATAAGTAGGTCTTTTACGATCCGAAGACAAACACACAGACACACACACAGACTCTTTCTTTTATTATTATAGATTTTCACTGTTGCCATTTCGTTAGACGTACGAGAAACTTTTTTGAAAATGAAAATAAAAACTTTTGAAAGAATATTTATTTATGCGATATAATTCAGTTTGGATTGTTGTAATATCACAATAGAGTTCTTTTGATGGTTTATTATATATGTATGAAGAAAGATGCATGGAGAATTCTAACTTGGCATAAAAAATATGCAAAGTTTCGCTTTTATTTTTAAAGCATCAATATTTTTCGAACTGTAAATTAATTTAACAAACGATAAATAACTGAATTTTCGAAAGAAATGTAAATGATAAATTGTGGCGACACAAAGATATTTATTAAAAAAGATTACATTATTATTCTTCGAACTTCAAACAAATTAAGCAAACGATAAAGTCTAATTATTAAATCTGAGAAAGAAGATTAATGAACATAATGAATTTTATCGTTTAAATGTTTAATTACAACTAGCTAAAGGCTCTGTTTGGCGAATTTCTTTCTGAGGTGATAAATAGTTTGTTTCCTGTTGAGCACAAATGTTGTGTGGAAGCGGTTTAAGTGACAGATTCTGTAACAAACCTACTTTCTTTTCTTGGACGTTTCAGTTCGATATTTATAAAAAAATAATATTTTCTGGTACTTCATCAAAAGTTTTTCCTTCAAGTAACGGAAACTTTGCTGGTAATTTTGATGCCGGAATATTTCCGTACGTGAATTTACTCCATTTTCGCTTGATAAATTGTGGCGACACAAAGATATTTATTAAAAAAGATTACATTATTATTCTTCGAACTTCAAACAAATTAAGCAAACGATAAAGTCTAATTATTAAATCTGAGAAAGAAGATTAATGAACATAATGAATTTTATCGTTTAAATGTTTAATTACAACTAGCTAATGGCTCTGTTTGGCGAATTTCTTTCTGAGGTGATAAATAGTTTGTTTCCTGTTGAGCACAAATGTTGTGTGGAAGCGGTTTAAGTGACAGATTCTGTAACAAACCTACTTTCTTTTCTTGGCCGTTTCAGTTCGATATTTATAAAAAAATAATATTTTCTGGTACTTCATCAAAAGTTTTTCCTTCAAGTAACGGAAACTTTGCTGGTAATTTTGATGCCGGAATATTTCCGTACGTGAATTTACTCCATTTTCGCTTCAGACGAATGCCACGCAAAGTCTCTTCAAAACCGCAAAAAATAACGGAAATATGATGTCTTTGATCGAAACGAAAAATATTTGGGAACATGATCAAAAATTTAGTGTAAATGCAGTTTTTTTCTGACAGTGTAAATATTCACTGAAGTTATACATGAATGTTAAACAACAAAAAACTAACGTAAACGCTTGTAAGAATATTCAATACAGCCGGAGAAATGTGGCTTAGATAATCATTTTTTTTCAAAGGCGATTGAGCCCCAGTGACCACCGGTCTCCAAACCAAAGTGCCTCTGTGTTAATTGAATGGATATTTTTTTCTAAGCCACATTTCTCCGAATGTATTGAATATTTTTACAAACGTTTTTTTTACATGAAAAATAATACTGACTTACAGGTCTCTATAATGCTTGTATTTGGAATTGGTTCAAATATTTTTTTTTTAATTTTCAATAATTTTTTTTTATAAAATATTCGAAACAGTTTCAAAAAATGGGATTATAGAGCCTGTAAGTTAGCTACATTTATCATATAGAAAAAAAAGTTTTGAAAAATATTCAATACAGCTGGAGAAATGTGACTTAAGACGTGACCTAACACATTTAATATTTTCAATTGGATTAACACAGAGGAACTTTTCTTTGGAGACCCACGGTCATTCAGTCTCATTCGCCATTGATATAAGATATACTTACCACTTTTATTTTCCTCCGCTCTCTTTTGAAGTTCCTGGCATTCAGTGGGGTGTGGGATCCTCCCACGTACGTTGAGGCAATCACAGCCGCACAGGGCTCTGAGTAGTAGGCACTTCGACCATCTGCGGTCAGGGCCCCAATGGTCAAAGTGTAGGGACTGGACGCATAACCATCCATGTTACAGTTGTCCAAGTGGCGACCACCATTCCCCGCAGCCCATGCATAGATAGAACCTCTACCGCCACGACCCTACGTAAACAGAGTAGAGCCATGTAAACATCGAATACTTTATGCCTCAACAGTCAACCCCTCTAATGGCCCATTATATCTGAAGGCCTTAACTGCAAAACTACTATTCGCCAAAATACAATTGTAATCCGGTCAGTACAATTGAGTCCGGTCACGTAATTTTCAATTACCTTACATGAAATATAAGGAAAAGAAGTATTGAGATGGGATCGAAAATGGAGATTTTGTGTTTGCTAAACGTTTTGGAGTTGGTGCTGACTCTAAAAGAGGGATTTTCAAACATTGGTCCTTCCGTCTGTCTGTCTGAAACCAGTCTGCAGCACGAACTAAAAGACATACAGACTTCAAATTTGGTACACCTGTTCTTAGTACGTACCTGGCAGACGTCATAAAAAGGCGGAAATTGCGGACGCGCAAGGGGTAGCTGCCATAGAATATTATTGGTTTTAAAGGTATTGCTGAAAAGCGAAAAAGCTACAGACTTTAAATTTGGCAAATGTTTTCCCAAGAACATCATAATAAGGCTTTCGAGGAAATTTCCCATACGCAAGGGGTAGGTACCATAGAACTTTTAGGTTGTTATGAAATTACCTCATCAAGTATATAATTACCTTTAAATGTGTGTATTGATTTATTGAGTAAGAGTAATTGAAAGTGGTGTACTGTTACACACCCCTGGTAATTTTTAAAGTTGATTAGCGAATAAATACATGATTTTGCCGAACATTTCAGTTCAGCTTCAACACATCTTTTGATAGTGAATTTTGCGATTAGAGCTCTCATGTGATAACCCCCAACACCCTATAGCCCACTATGTTTAATGATCATTTTGATGACGAATTGATACCAGAATACTACAATGTCAGAACTGTATCGAACTACTATCAGAAATATATCATACGATATTGATTATCGCATACATTTACTTTCGTCACTCTATGCATATTACAGATTTTAGATGCATTGGACAAAAAAATATCGCCTATTTATTCCTTGGTTTTTCCTCACTGAATGATATTTCAGCACAATTTTATAAACTAATTTATTTGTAATACAAAAATTGGAATTTTAGATTCAGCACGACACATCTTAAACTAAATAAAAAAACTTTTTTTTACATACGGATTCTCTACACAAATAGATTTTTTGAAACGCTCATACTACAGCTGTAATTATTTATCAATGTCAGTTGATTTAACCTACTTCATGACATTTCATTTAGTGACACAGCTGTGCTCATATTATAAGCTTGGATGAACAAAAGCGCATTTCATTCATTTCAATATACTATATATTTAAATAGATACCTTTAAGTTGGTGACTAGTTTTCTATTTCAATTATCTAATATGAAATATATAATAGGAATAATAATATGAAATAAAAGGTAATGAACGTATTGCGATGGAGTCGAAAATCCGTCGAAATTTGAGTTTCTCCATTCCATTGGGAGTTTTTCCTTTTGGAGGGTACTGATTCCAAAAAAAGGATTCTGAACTCCATCTGTCAGAAAAAACTCAACAGCTCGAACTAAAAAAAAGCTTCAAATTTGGTACGCAAGTACCTAGTACCTGCCAAGCGTCATCATAAAGTTTTCAAGAAAATGCTCAAAGAGTAGCCAAAGAGCAGCCAATGTATCATAGCTGTGCCATCAAACTGCTTAGGTTTTAAGGGTATTGCTGTACAACGAAAACCTTCTTGTAGAAATCTTCACTTAAATTCTAGCTTACCAAAAATCTATTTTTGAGTGGTAATTGAAAGTAATGTTGTGCTTCAGACCCCTAGTTTAATAATATGTTAGTGTATTAATATTTCCATTGAGTTTGAGATTCATAATTAAGTAGAAAATATTTTCATTTATTTATATATTAAGTTGGACTTTTTGAAACGAATATAGTTAACAATACCTTGCAAAAATACTTATGATCTTAAATTTCAATGTACTATATATAACTTAGACTAAAATGCTTTGAGAGTTTAAATGAGGACCGTGAAAACTAATAAACAGATCATCGACCACTCCCACTTTGTAACATAAGGATCAAGCTTATGAAATTTAAGCGATATTTTTACTAAATTAATTACTATTACTTAATTTACCATAAACACTAATTTGTCAACTAATCAAGTTTCGGGATAAAGAACAATGGGGTAATTGTCCTCATGATAATAAAAAAACTCTCGTAAAATAATAAATTGAGTCTTAATTATCTTCAGTTTTCTAATTACAATTCTCAATGACTTATGACTTATGACTTGAGTGGGGTGGCCCGTCAGGGCCAAGCACCGCGACCACTGGTCTATTGTACTAACCCCATCGTTTAACCTTGAAGCAGGCCGATTGCTGAAATGAACTTCAGAATATCCCTGATTGATAAATTATCAACCTCCCAGGCATCGATACAATGGTACCCAAGATACTCAAATCTTTGTGCAGAGTAGTTGTCACATTCGCAGAGAACGTGAAACGAACTTTCCTCAACCTGTTGACAAGCCCTACAGAGAGGGTCATCTTTCACACCCATTATACTCAGATGTCTATTGAGAGCACAGTGACCTGTTAATAAACCAATAGCTGCACAATTCTCAATACTTGCACACATAAATTGCTGCTACTTGTTAATTGCATGGTGCATAATAATTAAGTGGGAACTATCGATACAGTTGTAAAATTTTAAATATTTTATGTAACTTTTAAGAGTTTATACAGTTAATTATTGATTAATTGTTAATTATGCATCATAAGTTTAACTAATTGTTAATTAGTTAATTTTAACCTTAAATTGCTGTCATAGAAACTTCCTGTATCACCAGTACCTCTGACCACTTCGTGTATCACCAGTATATAAAAAATATTACCCGTGAGTGGTGTCAACTGTACAAAAGACAATACAATATTCGTAAAAAGTCTTACTATGTAGCAATATAAAGCCAATTTTTTAATTCACGTGAAGTTATTTTATTAGCCTACTTTTCTTTTTTTAATTCGAAAGAATTAAAAACAAAAAGTTCATAAAGAACTAAAATAGCCTACTTTCCTGTTACTTAAATACTTACTGAAGTTCTAATCGGGAAAAAAAACTAGGTTCCTAAAGTAAATATCATCAACAGCCGTTTCTACACTAGATTTATACACATTAGAAAAAAAAATCGAAACACAGCACCCAGCTATAATTTAAACTTCTAAAAGCCAAAATCAACTATTTTCCTTAATATTCTTTCGCAAATTAATTAAATATTATTTATCATCTGCTCGTGATTTATTTGTAGTTCGAAGAATAATTAAATATTTATTAATAACAAAAGTAATGAAACTACTCCGAACTGCATTAAAAAATAAGAAATGTAAATTAAAACTAAGCATAACTGCATGCAAAAGTATGCCTTGCCGCTTTCTTGGTAGATAAATAATGAATAATCAAAGAATCAAATTGTGCTACATTTTATGACGTCATTCCAAACTGATTCATGAAAATATTATTTTGCTTCAAATATGTTTAAATAAATAAAGTTTCTCATGCCATTGTTGATTTGGCAACAGTGATTTAAATGACTCAAAATTGAATTTCAATGCTAATTCAATGGGAAATTCGCCGAAAGATAGTAGATTTATATCCGTCCGAACTTACAGACAGACGGACAAAAAGTATGAAATTTGGGTATCTGAGGTCATAGCTTTCTAACAAAAAAGGAATTTTTAATATCCGATGGATAGAACCGAAATTTAATCTACATTGAAATAACATGCAAATTCCATTTTTATTCAATATTTTCACTGTTGCCATTTCGTTAAACGTACGAGAAACTTTTGTTAAAATAAAAATACACTTTTGAAAAAATATTTATTTATGTGATATAATTCGGTTTGGATTGTTGTATTATCACAATAGAGTTCTTTTAATGGTTCTACATATATGTATGAAGAAAGATGCATAGAGAATTCTAACTTGGCATAGAAAAATATGCTAAGTTTCGCTTTTATTTTTAAAGCATCAATTGTACAAATTATATATTTTTTGAACTGTAAATTAATTTAACAAACTATAAATAAGTGAATTTTCGAAAGAAATGTAAATGGGAAATTGTGGCGACAAAAATATTTATTAAAAAAGATTACATCATTATTCTTCGAACTTCAAACAAATTTAGCAAACGATAAAGTCTAATTATTAAATCTGAGAAAGAAAGAACAATCGCTCGAGAAACTTTAATTCTTTTAGACAATAAATTAAAATAAATTTATTTTTGCGACATCGATCAGTTTGAAATGACGTCAAATATATTTCACTACGGAATCCTTTTATGTTGATATGAAATGTTTTCATTCTATTTAAAAGCGAGGAATAAGACATATTTATTCTTTAAAATATAAATTAATTTTTGCAAACGATAAGTAATAATTATTGAATTTTCGAAATAAAATAAATGAAACTAGCCAAATTTAGCTTGTAAATGTTAAATATAGAATTAATGTTGTGTTTGGCGCGTTTTTTCCTGTTATTTTTCCCGATTAGAACTTCAGTAAGTATTTAAGTAACAGGAAAGTAGGCTATTTTAGTTCTTTATGAACTTCTTGTTTTACTTTTGTGGCTAGATGCACAATTGTATTTTAAACCTACAAAAGTAATAAATCTAAAATCTCATAAAAAAATTCTAGTAACTATTACAATAAGTTATTTCTATGAATAAATATACTAATTATTTTGTTTCTCTGGAACTATGAATTGTTTCGCCGTGTTTAAATATTAAATTATATTTTTCTAAAAACCTAAATCTTTTAAGTAACCTAATCTTTTTTGTAATCACAATGTTTTTGAAAGGTTACACGATTTTGTTATGCAATACATTAACAGGGGAAATTAAAAATTATTCCCCAATAATTTTTCTAAAACTTTATAAAAAGTATTCATATAGTGGCTGTGATTCACTGTTAAAAATTAGGCACTTTGTTTCACCAACAATATGGTTCCTAGTAGCTGCAACGGCTGTGTGGTGAAACGTTAAACCATATTTTTGGTATTTGGTTGAACCATTTCTCAGGTTTTTGTTTCCAAATCCAGAAAAATGGTTCAACCAAACACCGAAAAAAAGGTGAAACATTTCACCACACAACCGTTGCAGCTATTAGGAACCAATATCATGGTGAAACCAAGCGCAAAATTTTTAACAGTGTTCCTTAATTTTGATTTATTAATTTTTTAAAAAACCATACTATTTTATGATCATGTGTTATTTTTCTTATCTTTTTTAAAACGTAAATAAAATTGAAATTATTTTTTTAAAAAAATAGCATATATATTTATTTAAATATCAACTAACTGAACTCTTAAACTTTTTTGGTTAAAAAAACAATAATACTGCTTTTGGGGTGTTAAAGCTCCTCGGCTAGTACAGAAAACCAGTACTTTATTGACATATTCTAAAACACATTTTTAAAGAGAGAAATGCAAATAACATAGTTGATTGCAGCAACTACTATGCCTACGAGACATAGATTTTACATATATTTGAAATCTCGCTCTCCCTTTTCTAGACGCGAATTTTCAATGTATGTAATAAAACTCACATTTCTAGGGTAGGGTAACTTTGGACTAAAAAATTGGAAAACTTTGGAAAACCTATTTTTCTGACCTTCTTGAATATTTTTTATTCCTCTTTTAAGGCAGAGAAAAGGCAAGCACATTTTTAAAGAGTATATTTAATGAGACATGTTTAGCTTTAAAAACTTCGACCAAAGTTACCCAATGCGACGGAAATTAAAAATATTAGATAAGTGATTTTTTTATGAATAATATTAAATCCGTATTTGACCCTTACTTCGGTGACACCTTTCTCAAAAGCCAGTTTTGCCAATTTTCCTGGGCCAGCCGTAGTTTTGCCGTCATCATTTGGTCCCCAGGATGCTGTATAGATGTCGACGTAATCCAGGGCATGGACTAGAGCTATAGCTTCTTGTACGTCGGTGACCGGGCCGTCTAGGATACGAACACCTGTGAAAAGTAAGTAAATGGATGTTTCAAATCAAATTTTTAAATAAAATAGAATGCTTTTAAAAAAATTTAAAACCTGGAATAAAATTTTCATTGATATTTAGAGTTTTTTTTAACCACTCTATACACAACCAATCATTTTATCCCTTAAGTGGGTCGATAAAATGAGAAGCAAGCATCTTGGGAACTAAACACTGGGGGTTCCGCGTGAGGTTGACCACCTAACCGGGAAATGTGCCTAGCAACCCAGAGCCCTTGGTCAAGTAAGCTGAAATGAGCACAACAGGCCTTGGCCCACTAACGGGCTGTTGCACCGAGGAGTTTAGTTTTATACTCGGCCAACTCAACGTATAAGGCCAGAGTAGCCCTTCCAAACACGTGTGTGGACAGAAAGTTGGACGTCACTTTTCCGAGTGTTGTTGTTTGGAAGATGAAGAAAGCTTATCTCGAAATCTGTTCGGAACAACTCGTTAACGGCTGACTGTATTTTTAGGGTTTCGCGTAGTTGCGAACAGGTTTCTTCATCTTCGGCACTAGGGACATTGAAAATTTTCCGTCCACGCTTGTGTATAGGAGGGCTTCTCTGGATTTGTAATTGGAGTAGACCTGCAGCGACTGGATTTTACCTTTTACGCACGAAACGAACTCACAATGCCTCAACAACAACACCACTTTTTAGAGAATAGTTGTTTACTGTTCCTGTCGAAGATCTGCTATAGCTAAATAATTTTAGTATTTAAATAGTAAGTGAACCGAAACTATGTTCATAGTATAAACTAACTCTTTTAGTGCCAACTTTAACCGTTCACCGATAAGAAAGACTAAAAACTAGAAAGTGTGAAAGTCGTTTAACGTATGGATGTTTAAAAATAATTTATCAGAAGAAAACCTTTTCTAACTAAAAGAAGTATAATGTCAAGTTTTACTGATTTGGTATTTAAGAAATTCAATTGTAGGTTAAAAAAAAACTTGAGTATAAACTATAAGTAAAAAAAATATTAAAATGAGAAATATATTTTTCTAAAACTATAACCTAATGGAAATAAATAAATAAATATGGATAATATCTCTCTATATTAAAAAAAGTAAGCTCTTTTAAAGTGTCAGCAGCCATAACAGGATGAAATATTGATGTTAATCCTTTTTTTTTGAAGGTGTGTCTCCCTTATGCCTCAACCTAAATTTTTTGGTTTTTCAAATTTCCAATTAGTTTTTTAATTAAAAATAAAAATTAATTTTTCTCTATGTTAAAGTATAGGATTTGAAAGTGTCAGTAGCCATAACATGATGAAATATTGATGTTAGAAACCCAATTTTTTTTTGGGCAGGTGTGTCTCCCTTATGCCTCGATGCCCACTTATTTGTTTTTCAAATTTCCAATAAGTTTTTTAATTAAAAATTACAATAAGTCAGCCACAAAAAAAACTTATTCCTTTTCTGCAAAACGGCCACAGAAAAGCATCAGAAATGTGTGATTTTGTTACGTTCTTTTTAAAGAACAGTTGCTCTCTTTTCTGTTCTTTTGAAAAGAACAGTTCTTTAACTTGTTCTTTTTACATTGGTTTTGTGTTTATATATAGAAAAGGTTTACAGATTATTTTTTTTAAAGATTTGGCCTTAAAATATATTATAGCAAGATAGAAGGTATATAGATTAAAATTATGTAAAAAAAAAGATAGTAAAAAATTATGACAAAACTATTTTAAATAAACATTTAACATAACAATTACTCTAAAAAATTTTTATTAGGTTAATTCTGCTAAACTGGAATAAAATGTTTACATTTTTTTTATAAAAAGAACAAAAAGTTGTTTTTATTTTCGGAACAGGTTACAACTATCACGAAATTTAATCTTTTTTTTCCTTCAGCTGGCAGATGGCTTTCTTTTTTTTTATTTAATCTCTTGGTTTTTATTAGTTTTTATTATTCGTTCGCAGCAAAACCGCGGTTGGCGAGCGATAGCGAGCAGGGGGCGGAGCCCCCTAGTTTATTTAAATAGATTAAAGTACATAATACTAGTAGCCCTAGTAATAATCATAACCATAATATCTTAACAATTTATTATAATTTCGCTTTGAAAAATCAATAATTTAATTTAGGGAGACACAATGAACTTTTCCAAAAAGATATTTTAATCAACTGTGATAATATGTTTTTCCATGTACCAGAGTAAAGTGCAACTGCTCTATTTACTTGAATATAAAAGGATTTTATCTTCGTAATCTTTGACACAAATATATTCTATCATTTAACCTTGTTTCATATTTGAAATTATCTGCTACTTGCATTCCGAAAAAAATTGTTTTTATTGATCATGTGATGCGTCTGTTTATGATTGCTTTATTGATAAAAGGGAACATTCTTTTTCTCTTTAACAGTATAGCAGTAGTTTACTGTAACAAAGTCGACTAGGTGGTTTTAGTTTCGTAACCCTCTGAGAGATATCGATGCATAAACTCGTCACCTAAATGTCAGGATTTCCAGCAACACAGATATTTTTTAAAATTATATATATTTTTTAATTAAACAATATTTTAAAATTTTAAGTATGGATGAGTCATTTATTATCCTCTCCTATAGAAATAAAGTTTTAAAACATTGAAAAAAATGCAGTTAAAATTTTAAATTTTTAACTCAATCACTGAAAACAAGTTTACACTTTAAACAATTTGCTTATGCCTCAGAGGGAATTGTATACGTTTATATCTGAAAAACAATAAAACATGTTTAATATAGCCATGAGTAATTGATGTAGCTAGTATTCATTCGCAGATAGTTCTGCTAGACTTATTATGAACATTATTTATACCAATAAAAGATATTTATGAACATAATTTTACCAAAGAAAAATTTGAAAAAATATACATATTTGTCATAATGTATGAGCATTAAGTTAATTTGAAGAAAGAATTAAATATTTGTATGACATTTCATTAGTAAAAGTTTCAATTTTCTATTTTTTAATAACAAATAACTTAAAATAAATTTTTAAGAATTTTATTCAGCAATATATTTACAGCAGATACATTGATATAAAGCTTCTATATCGATTCCCTACTTAAGTGTATCGGGTTTTTGACAGAGTTTTCTACTCAGAAAAATATGCATGAAACGTATCAAATACATTTCCAATCCTTCAAATACGTTCTCTTAAGATATGCAAGTGAACATGAAATGCCAGCAGTCATTTTTACTAACAGCTGTATCGCTTCACATTACTGATAATACATAATAAATACATAAGCTAAGATTAAAGAAAGTAATAAATTAGAATTGAAATAACTAATCATGTTTAACATATTAAGATTTAACCTAGTAATATTTGTTTTTATCTTCAATCGTGTGATATGTTTATGCATTCTAATTAAAACATTTCATTCATAAATATAATAAGAGATTGTCAGATTCTTGGCAAAAGGCGGGAGAAGTGAAGCTTTACTCACCTCCAATTTTAGCATCGTACGCCACTCCGACCCCGCAAATACCGTTATTAGCCACACCTGCTGCTATAGCTGCGCAATACGTGCCGTGGCTACAGACAAACAAACGTTAACTCTTACATAAGCATGTAAAAATTTAAATAATCAGTCACCCGACAAATTTCATACTGCTGCAACGCAAATGATAGTTAAACATGTAAATCAAAATCTAATACATTACATAAATTTATTCCACTTTAATTATGTCATCTAAATAAATTCTTTAAATAATTTTGTAAATTACTTATCATTTTATTAAAATAATAAAATGATTTTATTCAATTATTTTATTAAAATAATAAAATGATTTTATTCAATTATTTTATTAAAATAATAAAATGATTTTATTCAATTATTTTATTAAAATAACAAAATGATTGTTGTAAACTCAATTTATTTAACCTTCAAATAATAATAATAACTTCAGCAACTTGTCTTTTATGAATACGCGAGAGTTTACAGAGTGACCATATGAATTAAATTAAGCCACACCATTCGATATCCATTTATTCATAATAATTGTGTATTGAAAGTCTACAGGAAAACATCATTCAGTCGTAACTTATCGCCAACGTTTGAAACTGAATTAAAGTAGTATTATTAAAAGCGGGTTTAAAACAATATTCTAAAGTTCCTGTACCTGTACAAATGAGTAAAATTTGTTTGTTATGCAAATGGTACTTGAGGTTTGGTAATAAAATTATGATATTCAACAAAAGTACGCATTTTTTTACAAGAAATTTGAAATTTTTATGCTAAAACTCAGAAACAGTTTGTCCTGCAATGAATAATCTACTTCTTCATGTAAATTTTTAAAATTCAAGTTGTTTACTTATTATTTGCTTCGTAATACTTTTAAATGAAGCATCATTACATTTGAATTGCTCGAACTATTATGTTCATTCTAAATTTCAAATAAATGGAGCATAAATGAAATTGAAATTTAAAATATTAAATTATTCTATGAGTGTTAAGATCTTTTTATCAATAATATTTTTATTTGTGACATTTTTTTTCTTTTAAATACAGTTAATTTACCTACGTGACGTGCTTACCTATTTTCTGCTACTGGGATGAATTTTCGATGTATATATGAAAAATCTTCACTTGACATGGAATCCTGTAATATAGTTTTCAGGTTTCATTAAGATTTTATTACCCGTCCCATAAGACTAAGATCGCTGGTTCGACCCCCAGCTATGCGGCTGATTTTCAGGATGGGAAAATCGTCGGCACGCGTGTCATGGGATTTTGCGGCTAGGTAAAATATCCCCTGAGTACCCATTTAGATTGGGTTCTCTTGGAAGAATTAAATCTCTCGACATACTTTAACATCCACAAAGAGCTCAGATTCACTGTACTCTGAGTGTCACAATTGGTATCGAGAGTCGCCTAGATGGTGCCACAAGAAATGACTTTTAGTTCTGAAGAATATGCCGAGTCTGCAAAAAGCTTGATCAGCCAAAAAAGCAGCCACATTTAGAAAAAAAGAAAGAAAAACTACGATTTTATTAAAATAACTATCAAATAAATACTCAAATTATAACCGCACTCTATAAAAAATGGAAATCTCAAATTCGAAGAAATTGAAAGCAATTATCACATGAAAATATGATTTTTGACATACTAGTGTATAAAAAACATATTTAAATTTAAAAATGTTGTGTAGAATATTTAAAAAAAAAAACAGTTAACACACAATACTGTTACTTCTATGCATGATGTAAACAGAAAATAGAAAATAAAGTTCATTATTTAACAATTCTTTTTGTTCTATTTTCAAAAAATTCTATTCAATAAACGTGCTTAGTTTTATCAACGTTATCAATGAAATCTAATCTTCTTAACAGATTAGATTGATAAAGGAATATAGTTAATTTCCAATTTAGAAGCTGTGAAATTTAAAGTATCAGTTAGAAAATACATCGTTCAAACTTACACCATTTTTTTAAAAACTTGTGTAGAAAGCGATGCGAATTTAAAAACAACGTTTTCCTCTACTAGGCAGTTTACTTTAAAAATTTGCATGTGTAAGTACTTGTTATTATTTTTTTTATATATAAATATGCCTTATCATTTTTCTTCAAGTTCTTTTATTAATAGTTTGATTATTTAAATCAATGTAATATTTTTTATTTGATATTTGAAAATTTGGAATGTTCTTTCGTAACAAATTGATCACAGAACTTTGAAATCAATAATACTTTTATTAGATAGATTTGATTTTGATAAACAATCTTCATTTAGTAGGGGAGACCGGGGCTAGTTTTTCCGTAAGGTAAGTTTTCCACCAGGCCTTATACTGGAAATGAGCAGTTAGGAGGTGCTAACTGTCTGCTTATTTTATGAAGCAACCCGTTTTATGTCATCCACAAAGATTTTTGTTCATTTGGCGTTGTAATATTTTCGTTAGAGCTGTTTTAATGTTTTTTTCAACGTAGAGTTTTTCAACGTAATTTTTTATGCTTACATTCAAACCTAAAATAAGTATACTTTCATTAAACTTTTAGTTTTTATCATAGCGTATAATAAAAGGTGATCCCTCTCTCTCTACTTAAAAATGCATTTGTTTTCAAAATAACTTAAAGCTACAATCTTCAAGGCACTATTAAAGTCAATATATGACGATGGGGCAGGTTTTCCAAAATTTCACGGGGCAAGTATTCCAACAATGCCTTATAGATAAACGCGCTACAATCTTTATAATATTTTGAAAATGTAATTAGTTTTTAATGTATGACTAAGAAATATAACCATACATTAAGTTCTAAATGTAAAAAGTTTTGTTCCCAATTCAAAATTGTCTACATAATAATAAAAAGGAAGCTAACAGTAATCGTATTATTCTGAAGCGATATACGTTACTTTAATAACTGTTAAGAATGGAGTTAGTAGCGGAAAAGCATCAAAGAACTAAATCAAGAACATTACTAATAGATCGTGAATAGTTGCACTGTAAAATATTAATCTGTCATGTTGCACCTAAAACTTTGGAGTAAATTGGATGGTTAAGATAAAAGACAGACAATCTCATTAAAATTCAATGAATGTGATATTATTTTTTTTGCAATATTTAGTAATTCTTTAGACAACCCTTAGAAAAGAGCGCCAAACTACAGTTACACAGAAGGGGGAGTTACACAACTTGCTTGATTTCAAAGTGATACAGATGATGATGATCTTTATATAACAATTTGGTATACCTTTTTCTAAAACATTTTTATCTATATATTCTCAGCATAGCCTTTAATGTTATTTTAGATTCCAATAAAATGTACATAAAAACAATAAAATGTGTTTAAGTGTGTTATATCTTTTCAATAATGGTTGGAAAATCTGCCCCATCCAATTTCGGCAGGCTGGGGAAATGCATCCCGTATGCGGAGCGCATGTTTCCCAGCTCAACGTGCTTGCATTTAACGACTCGCTGACGAAAAGTGCATTTACTTTTTAGAAAAGTAGTAATGCTAGTTTATAGAGGACCATATATGTGAGGAAGGCAATGGCATCTTATTTTCTTCAAAATAAGTAAAAGTTTAAAATATACAATCAAAAGAAGAAAACATGGAAAACTAGCCCCGGTCTCCCCTACATACAATAGACGCAAATCATTTTTGTTTTAACAAAAATTAACTATTTGAATTTACAATGAAAGTTTAATTTTTTAATAATTAGTGATAGTGTTTTACAGTTAGATTTATCAAACATTTCTAACTGGTTATTATTATTTAGCTAATTTTGAATGGGTCTATGTAGTTGTTTGTTTTTGTTTTATTATAGCGTAAGGGAAAGGGTTTCTTTTTTCACGTCTAGAATGCGTGGCAATAGTTCCAAAAGAATGTAAATTCGGTCTCGATTAGTTAATCAATGTAGGTCATCAACGTTTCAAACCGACAATCACCGAAACCCCCAATGAAATCCAGGAATGAAAACAGGAATCATTTACGTCACGTGAAACCAGCCAATTGAACCATTGAACTTTACGTTTCATTTTAACGTACTATAGTGCAAACAGTTCACTTTAACGTTTCATTTTAAAGTACTATAGTTTAAACAGTTAAATTTCACTGTAAATTTGGAAACAGTTTCCGTGACATTTGTTTTTCCTTCAATTTTGTGGCGTAACCTTTCTCAGTTTTTAGCGTACCTTACTACGTCTTTGTGTTGTATAACCTTACTCTGTTTTAGTGGTGTAAAAGTTACTCAGATTTGGTGAAAGTTTACACCGCTTTATGTTAATTACTTCGTAAACCTGAAGGCACAACTTGCTACCATTGATTTTATGGAATAACGTTACATTAAACGCTTCACAGTATATGCGGACATTTGATCTCAGTTGTCTATAATATTCATAAGTCAGACGGAGAAAGTTGCAAAAGCATAAAAGAGCCCAAATGAGTTTCTACCCGTTTAGAAATAACATGGTGGGGAAACTTTACCTAAGCTAGCGTATTTGTAAAGCTGTGAAAAGTACATAATTTTCATTGTACCAATAGCTATTAGTTTAACACACGTCAGCATTTGTTTTTAAACGATACAATGTCTGTATTTTCAATGATGCATTCTGGTTCTGACCCCCACCTTAAACCCGTCTACGAGACTTTATATGTATGGTATATTCAATAAAGCTAAGGATTCTGGAGGTATGCTATTCTGTAATTTTTAAAATTTTAGTTGAGAATTAAGTGGTTGGTTATAAAGTGATTAACGCATAATGGCATAATGTCGTGTGATCCGTTGCAGAAGAGGAGAGCACATGGCCCTACAGCACAATGTAACACACCTTTTGGTTCAATCCAGTAGAGGTAAAACAGTTTTATGGGAAAACTCAATTTTTTAGTCGAGAGGGGGCGGGGGGGGGGGGGGAGGAGAGCTAACATACAATAAGGAAACATATAAAAATATGTCGATTGAGCATTAAGTTCATATGTTAAGAATGTTGAAAAATTATTCGTGAGAAGTATGTCAAATTCGGTGTTTTACTGTATAATAAACTGTTTTCCGTTTTCTTTTTTATAAGAGTTAAGATCAAACGCGGAAGTTGAAAGGGGACAAAAATTATATTCCACAAACAAACAAAAATCCAAGGCCGCTGATAAAAGTCTCTTTAAATGAATGAATTATGATAAACCATTGAACAGTGGACAACCAGGAAGGAAGCATTCTATTCCAAAAGCTTGTGAAAAGGCTGTCGCAACCGCATATATACTCACGTAGTTGTCTGCCACCTCCTCACACCCTGGATCAATTCCATCATCCAGAACAGATATTCGAACACCCTTGCCAGTGATGCCAGATTCCCATACAGGAAACACATTGATATCGTTTTCCGGCGGGGACCCTGTCTGACCCGTGTTCAGCTGAAAAATAAGATAGGAAACTAAGACAAAGAATGAATGCTCTGTCAATGGCTCCTTGTTTCTGCGAGTTTTATGCGAATCATGGCTTGGTAAATAAGATATTTAGATAATGGTAATTGAAAAAACAAATGGCAAGTGAAGTTTTAGGGGAGAAAATACATAGCGAAATTGAAATATTCATTTTCCGTATGTTTATTCAATATGGATGGTTGAGTCATTACAGAATTAAAAAGGAATTCTAAGAGGCAACATTTATAAAATGGTCAAATCATTAAAGAGTTTTTTCATGTCAAGAACACTACTTATTACATTTTTGATTCTATACTTAAAATCCAAAGATTTATTTTCCAAAAAGGTCGATTTTAAGTTTAGGATGTAAAATTTAAATTGCGTTATTTTAAAGTTAAAAACAAACTTTTAGTCCAAATTTAAGTCAAACTTCCACCCTTTTTATGCTATACGTTGGTTATCGTGTGGTTAAATTTTATTCTCCCAGCATGGTAGAAGTTTACTCCCGTGTTGTGGTGAAAGCATACAACTTTTCGTGGGGAAAGCTACTCCATTTTTGGGCAGATCCGGAAGTGAAAGCTTATTCCTATTTATGGTGAAAGCTTATTTACCATAAAACTGGAGGCAGCATTAACGGAGTAAATTTACAACAAATGTTTTACAGTGTGACTATAATTAAACTCAACATTAATATTATCGAAATTCATTTATAAATTTAACATAATGAAAAAGTCACAGTTTTACTTCAAAAAATTATTTCTGCATTATTTATATCCATTGAGGGGATAAATATCTCCAAATCTAACTATCTCAATTAAATTTTGTTTCACTTTGCCTGCTAAACTTATAAGTTAATTTGCTTTAAAATTGTATTAGTTCAAAATGTTTTGAGTATTCTCTACTTTAAAAATATTTCAACTTTCTCGCTGGATATTTCTAAAACCAAACAAACCAACAAAATTTAAACTAAAGCTTTAATTAAAGGGGTTGGTGCTTGCAGTTTTTTTAAATAGTATATTTTCTTATTTTTAAATACATTTTAATAACATATAGTCATTTCTACACACAACAAAATTACACTTCTTCTTTAAGTTGAACTTTTTAAAAAACTTTTAGCATCTTTCCAATTTTATCCAAAGCTTTAATTACTTTCTTCGTTCAAGAGTTTCTTTTTAAGTACCATACAAAAAAATACTTAATTTTATCTTACCAAGTACCACTGCTCTTTGAAAAGTGGATCATCAAACACAATGGAGGTATTTTTGTATTCTTGGCGAAATCTTTTGAATCGCCGCAGGGAGTGCTTTCTGTGTGGTAATTCTTTTATACGATGCACTCGCTGTAATGACTTCTGATGCTCAGCCCACTTCACCTAGGAAAATTGAAGTTTTTCTCTTGTAAAATTCACATTATAAATAGAATTTTCAATTAAGTTTGTCCACAATGTTATTCCCTTTGTTGCTGGATTTAGAAATAACT